>PVKN010006081.1:0-29288 GCA_004027915.1 Capromys pilorides
CCAGGGGTTGTGCTTCTGTTGATATTATCATACAAGATAAACTAAAGAATAAGAAGTTGCTATTTTGGAGAAAAATTTACAGACAAATAGCTGTTATTGGGGTATTTAATCATTTTGGTTTCTTTTTTCGTGATCAACAATACTAGAATCTTGTATGCATAAGGTTAATTACTCATAGGTGTACATATGTAGATATGAAAGTGCATACCTAAATCTTGTATGTAGATTAGTATACACTGAGTTACAAACTTTCTTAGGGTGATAATAACCTGAACTGGATATAGGTGTTTTTGGAGAAAAGCATTTCAATAATATGACACTACAACTCAGCAAAACTGTTTGCATAATTATGTGTGGTCTTTGTAGGTGACTTTTGGTGAATGTGCCGTCTGATTGAACTTTTTGCTTTTTAAAGAATGGGTATAGTTAGAAATATTTTGGGATCCTCTATTAATAAAAGAATGATTTTTTTTCTTTTTTTTCCTTTTTTTGGGGCGGGGGGAGGAGGAAAGATTTATTTAGTTCACAGTTTTAGTCCACATTTAGCTGGCTCCAAGGTAGAGAAGCACATGGCAGAGAACAACTTTCATGATGGCAGACAAAGAGCAAGAGAGCTGAGGCAGGAGTAGCAGCAGCTCAAGTAGCTAACTTCTCTTCCTTCCTTACACTGAAATGCAAATCAGCTGCTTCAGGAGAGGTACAGCACCCACACCCACAATAACTATTTACCAATTCCAGAAGCTTCCCCATGATTGCATGAGGTGTTGGGGGGACACTTATACACGAACTATTAACATTCTACCCCTGGGCCCCCAAAAACTCATGCACATCCCTTTATGCAAAAGACGTTTTAGGCCATCTCTAAGAGTTGCTGAAGTTCCAACAGTTTCAGCATTGCTGAAAGGTCCAAGTGCCAAGTCTCCTCCAAGATTCAAGGCAAACTGTTAGCTGTGAGCCCCTATACAAATGCAAAGTTAAACACATCCAGCATTCAAAGGTACAAGATACACATTACCATTTCAAAAGTTACACCCAGCAAGATATCAAGCATTGGGACCAACACAAGTCCAAAATCCAGCAGGGCAAACATTCAATATTATAGATCCTTGTGAAACATCTGAAGCAATCTGTGGCAAATCGTGAGCTCCATGTGGCTCCACCCCTATAGCACTCTTGGTAGTTGTAGCTCTTATGGCTTCTCTCTCAGGCTGGCTTTGCTCCTTCATTGCAGTTTCCCTTAGACAACCCACATTCCTGGCTTTTCCAAACTCTGGGATTTCCACTGAATAGGCTTCTCACTCACAGCTTTGTGCACTACTCTCTCAGAGGCACACTGCCTGGTCTCCCAGGCCTTCTTCTGAAATCGAGGTGGAAGCCTTCTTAACTTCAGAACTCCTACATTCTCAGTGCATCCAAAACCACTGCCATGTGGATGATGCCAAAGTATGCTTTCAGGTGGAGCAGTAACCAGGCTTCCTTCTCTCTTGGCTGTAGGGGTCAGGTGCTTGGATCACTGAGAACTCTAACCCTGATTCTGAGGAATAAATTCTCCATGTTGGCACCATTCTGGAACCTGGTGAAGCCACTGCCATTCTGGAACAAAGGGCTCAGTGGCTTTCTCCTCAAGGCAAAGTCCCTGACCTTTGCAATTCTGAGGCTGCAAAGGGTAGAGACCTTATACCTCCTGTGGTGCCCTCAGGCCTTGCCCTCTTTTCCATTCTCTGGTTCCTTCTCAGCAATGGAGATCCTCTCAGCTCTATCTTTGCAGCCCACAGCTTTATTGGTACTTCTTCCTTTCTGGCCAAACTCACAACATTTTGAACCATCCTGTTGGGGATCCTTGTTCTTCATTCTCAACATAAATCTGGATAAAAGCCCCCAATAACAGTCATGCCACCATCCAAATATTTGGCTGCTTTGAAATACCTTTTGAAAGATTCATCAATCCACCATGCTTAAGCTCACTCCCAGGCAAAGTCTCTGGACATGTGCAAAATGCAGACAACCTTTCTGCCAACTCAAAACATAAATGATCTGGAATTTAATAACCAGTGCAGTCCTTGCCAGCAGAAACATCTCCATCCTGGTCTTTACAGGCTGGACTTCTATCAGCCTTCTGGTCTCCTGAGCTCTGACCACAATCTCCCCTACAGAACAGTCAAAGCTGTTCCAGCTCTTTTCTGCCTCTTCCCATAAGCCATTCTCAAAAGCTTATAATCCACGTGGTCAGGTTTAGACATAGCAATGACCCCACTCCTGTGGTACCAAATTCTGTCTCAGTTACTCTTCTCTTGTTGTTGGGACAAATAAACAACACTCAAAATGAAGGAAGGAAAGGTTTATTCAGCTCACAGTTACTGGAGATTTCAGTCAATATTCAGCTGGCTCCAAGGCAGAGAGGCACATGGCAGAAAACAACCTTTCATGCTGACAGACAAATAGCAAGAGCTGAATTTTTTTATTTCTGAGGTGTTAAACTTAGGGAAGAAATGAGAATATGTTTCTAATACAATAGGAAGTTCTTGGTCATCAGTCATCTAAGCTACTGCTACCAAGGTACTGGGGAATGTAGCTAAAACTCCTTTGGGTGATGATGTGTTTCATGGCACATTTCTGATGCTTTTGCATTTCAAATAAATTGAAGCTGCCAGTAATATCACCGTTTTATTATAGTTTTAGATATTGTAGACAGTACAGTGAGATGTAAAACAAAGTGAAGTGTACATTTCGGAAAGACAATAAATAACCCCTGTGGGAAGAAAAGGGGCAGCAGAGAGGCTGAGCGGGTCATTCCCAAAGGAAAGAATAGAGATTTGCCATGAACCTGTGAAAAGATAGTCTTTCCACCAACTGGAAGTAGCAGAGTGACACTCTTTCTTGGGAAAATTGGCAAAGGTGGTAAAAATGTTACATATAACAGGCAATAGGTGTATAGGAAGAGTCTCCTGCATAGGCACTGGTGATAAAAATGTCCAAAATATTTCTGAAAGGGAATTTATTGTGTGTATCACAGCTGTAAACCATTCCCTTCTATCGCTGGTATAGCTGTATTTCTGGGAATTTTCTATAGATGGTGTTTCCTATTTTTGCATTGCTCATCTGTCTGAGAATATGATGAAAATAACTGCGAATATACAATCGGGTTGGTATTGAATTCCTCAGGTTGTCTGATGATTACCTACCCAGTGTTAATTGTGCACCACACACACACACCATCACCTCTTCTGTACTTTCCCTTCTGTTTTGTCTGTCTGTCTTTCTGCTTCTATCTCTGTCTCTCTGTCTGTCTCTGTCTCTGTCTCTCCCTCTCTCATTCTTCATCTCTGTCTGTCTGTCTGTCTGTCTGTCTGTCTGTCTGTCTGTCTGTCTGTCTGTGCTGGAGATTGAACAAGGGCCTAGTACATGTTCACAGAACCCTTTACCATTAAGCTACATCCCAGTTCTCTGTAAAACTTTTCAGGAAATGAAGGTCATGCAAGAGTCCTGGGACCAATGACAATGAGGTGAGGGAGATGCCAGTAAATAGGGCTGCAGCATGCTGTCAGTGCTTCTCCATAAGTGACTTTTAAGCTAAGGCAATAACTCTCATTAGGTCAACTTAAGGGGATTTTTTTTTAATGAGAGGGAAATCATTAGATCCTGCGGCATGCTGCTTTCTTTCATTTACTTATACCTGAAAAGAGCCTTTATAATTTTAAGTTAGCTCCTGCTATGATGACCAGAGTGTTTTAAGAAACAATCTTTACTCAGAGACTGAGTTAGATCGCCAGTATCACATGCCATGCCTGTCCTGCCCCCAGGCATGCTGAACAAGTGATTGAGTCTGTGTGGTGGCACTCCTGTAATCCCCTCCTGAAAACAGGAGGACACTATGAGACTGAGCTGCATAATGAGATCCTGTACCAAATGCATAAATTTAAAAAAAAAGTAAAAAAATGAAAGAAGTAATCTGCCAGAGTAGGGCCCACCGTAGAAAACAAACTCAATGTAAGGAATGACGTCATGTCACAGGACATCTTATTTCCACTGTGCCCTCAGTTTTAGCACTTGATTCTTTATTGGTCCCACCGTCTGTGGCAAAGTTTTGTATCAGGATGCAGAAGACAGTCTTGATCATAGGCTTTCAAAACCTTGGCTCATGCACTTATGGGGGGCTTGTGAGAGGCAGCCAGATCTAGAATGTCTGACAGAATCATAGTGCGATGCTAGGATTCAGGGCGGGTGACTAACAAATCAGTCCAGTGACTGGGTTGGCACCGCACTAATTCCAGTAGCCTGGATACAATACAAGGGACAGAAAGAGGCCTGTGTCACCCGTTTTTGCTTTGCTACCTTCTGTCACTATGAAATATTTCTCTTTTTCAGTGCCTGTCCTCTATGCCATTCTGCCTTGGAGCCAGGGGATTAGAGACTAAAACCTCTATGAACTGTGAGATAAATAAACCTTTCCCTCTTTAACTTTGGATGCCAGGTATTTTGTTTAATTAATGAGAGAAAAGTAGCTAAGACAAGATACTTGTGTCACCAGAGAGAGGTCTGAGTTCAGATCCCGTTTTGAATCTAGCAGGTGTATGAGAAGTTAAGTTTTGATTTTGCAATCCAGTTCCTGCTTTCTGAATTGGTGCTGGAAATATTGCTTCTCTCATAAGGTTACTGTGAGGATTTATGAGTTCATTCTTTAGGACCATAAATAGTTCCAGATAATTAGCACCTAGTAAATGTTTGATGCTGTTATTCTGTTTATGTTAGGGATGACACCCATCAAATATTTAGGAGTCTTAACAAGTTTGTTAAAATTTAATTTCCTGGTAACATAAAACTTTATTCTTTAAATTTCATTTTAGTTTCTAGTCCATTTCCTTTCTAATTAGATTATTGCTCAGTATAGGATTGCCTTCCAGTGAGAATGATGTTTTTGTTTTGTTTTGCTTTGCTTTTATCTTTTTGTGGGGTCAATAGTTCCTGTGGCCCTGGTTGAACTGGATTTCCTGTCCAGATCTTTCACCTTAGTTTGATTTTTTTTTGCTAGAAGAGAGGCAAGGCCAGATAGAAGGATCAGTGTGAGACAAGCTGGCCTATCCTGAGTGCATAATATAAGCAGGTAGGTCCAAGTGACCAAGAGTAAACATGACTTCGAAAGAAAACCTTTGTCCCACTTGATTCTGACCATGGGTCGTTCTTGGGAGCCAAGGATTAAGGAGCAGGGACTATGCCCTTGGCATGAACATGAGTGTTTCCTTCACAGAGGTGAGGCTACAACAGCAGCAGTGACTGATGATCAACTGACTTCCATGCCCAGGAGCAAAGACTCAGGGGGTCCAGATTGGGACAGACCGTCAGGCTGAGTGAATGTTTCCTCGGGACCCTTCAAATAACTGGCATTCTCTTCTTAAAGAAGTTGAGATGATAGAGATTGAAATGATAGGAGATGTTTTCACCAGTTGAAATGGCAGGAGATTATTGACAGTGAGAGTTACAGTATTTTTATAACCACAGGCTGGTGCAGGGAGTTTGGTGTTTCATGTCTAGTCAAGAGCAAGGGGCCACTGAACTGTGGATCTTAGCCTGTGAACAGTGGAATTTCCTAGGCAGTCTGAAAGAAAGATGGTATCATCCAACTGTAATTTTTTTGTCTGGACCAAAATCTAAAAGAGGGATCAAAAGGTTTCTTAGAATCACTATCTTTGGGTCTCTTTTTAATTCTAACCTTCCAACCTGAGGAATAAATTATCTGATTTTGGGAGAATGGTTGAGAGTAAGAATGGGTTTAACTGCTTTACAGATCATTTAAATTGTGCTTTTATTTCATACACTTTCTAAAAGAAAACTAAAGCACATAAAGAAGAAAGCAAGCTTTG
Organism: Capromys pilorides; assembly: GCA_004027915.1. NCBI lineage: Eukaryota > Metazoa > Chordata > Mammalia > Rodentia > Capromyidae > Capromys > Capromys pilorides. The sequence continues at coordinate 5,859 of PVKN010006081.1, forward strand.
TTGCCTAGCTGTGTATGCCCATGTTCCCACTGTAAGCCCCTACAGAGTGAACACTATTGGAGGGATGTTCTCATGTGCTACAGATGACATCTCGAGTCTTCTCCTCTGCACACATAGCCATTTCTAACTGAGGAAGGTGAAAGTTTCAGCAATCTCCGATGCAAGAAAGTGTTGGAGAGACTGCATTTTAAGAAGTCACTGGTGTTGTCTTTGTATTTGGAATAAGATCTGTTGAGAAAATAACTTTTTTTATTTTCTACTGAATAATTTTGTTAAAAATGAACACATCTTAGGTTGTGGTTCCTGGGAGCTGGTAGAATCCATGGTAGGCTCCAAGAACCATGTTTTCCTTTAGCCCTGGATTGAGTTGCTACCAGCAGGGAGCTGGGTGATTGCACTCAGAGGTGGGCAAGGTCAAGTTTGACTTGGGCTGGGAGCGCTTGAGCAGGAAGTGAAAGGCTTTCCATCATAGAGCGGTCCTCCTCCTCCTGGGTCACAGCCACTTCTGCCATAGATATGAGACAGTGACGGAGACTGAAGGAGAAGACCACAGGAAGTGGCCCAGAGGAGCTGCTGACCTGTGAGAGAAGGTCCTGGGGAGGCCAGGCCCATCTTGGCTTGAGACCTTTGCTATTTGGTTGAAGTTTCCTGCTAGGTTCCTGAAACTCATCACTGTAGCGGTGCTCCCAAAGGAAGATTTCCTTGTCATCTACTTGTGGGTTCCACCTTTCTCTGTGTGGGTGGGCCCACTTGGGGTGTTTCCCACTTGTTAACCTGCAAGTACATTCAAGTACGAAGAGCTCCTGAAAGTGAGACATCATTGTCTCCTGTGTGACAAAGCCCTGGAACTAGAGAAACGTGGCTGCATCAACCCAGCAGAAAACAGAAACACACAGAACCCCCAGCAGCCACTCACCTTTTACGTCTCTTTAGTCTTTATGTCTTTTTAATCAGTCACTAGCAAAAATTAATGTTGAAAAGGTCTTAAAACATTAGGCCTGCTATATTTCAGATTTAGTGGTATCTATTTTATCAACATATTTTATCAGTGTTGGATTAAGTGAAATTAGTAGTAATATTTAATTATTATCATTCATCATTATGAGTAGATCAATGTCAGAAAGGAAATGAAACTCTTCATATGAAACTAGCCTGAATTATAAGAGGTCTGAAAGATTGTGATAAGATATTGCTGTGCCTTTTGGATATTGTAATTTTTTATTTATACCAAAATCTAATGATGGGAATAAATGCTTTTTTAGGATCATTCTCCCGAGTTGTTGTTGGAAACAGTGCTTATGTCACAAGGTGAACTCAAACAGGAGGAGAACTCATCCATTCCGGATTCATTTAATATTTACTGAGCTGAAGTGGTGTTTTGTAATGAGGCTGTTGATATAATTTACATGTCTATATTCTAGTTCACATTCTAACATGGGCTGTTACTATGAATTCCCAGATATTTGTACACCTGGAAAAAGTTGGGGAACTATATAAGCTGCAGGTCAAAGAAAGGGTTCTAGTGGATGGGAACAGTCAGGTCACTTCTCAGGTGTGTGTTTGATGGATTGTGCCATAAGAAAATGATGCACACAAAGACTTCTTGTCCCCTCCATGTGGCTTGATGGGGATGGAAAATCTAGCCTGACTTTCTGGTCTGTATCTCTTCAAAGAATTCACAGCTAGGGAGATAGCTGGGAGGTCTAAGCACCTGCCTGGCAAGTGCAAGGACCCAGGTTCCGTCCCAAGTATTGCATATCACGCCAGCCCGGAAACAAGGCACGGTGGCCCACATCTGTAATTCTAACACTGTGGAGGCTGAGACAGGAGGATCACTACAAGTCTAGCTGTATAGTGAGACCCTGTACCAAATAGATAGATAGATAAAAGATTTTTTTAAAAATTCAAAAATTAGATTGTTGTCAAGTCACTATCATAGAACTAGAATCTGGCACAAGTAGCAGATATTCATGGCTGTCTTTAAAGTAGAAAGGAAATTGTGTTGGGGGAAGGAGGACAGGTGGAGGCACAGTGGTAGATCCCAGCCCCCAGTCCCCAAATCAGAGATCAACTGAGCCAATGCCAGCTCTGTCTGCAGCAGACTTTGTACTATCCTCGGACCATGTGCTGACCCCTGAATCCTTGTCGTTGTTACCATGCTAAACATCTCAGCAGCCTTGGAGCGCAAGTGAGGCGAGAACGTGAACTCACACAGGCAAACACAAATACCAGGGAAGATCAATGCAGAGGCAGTAGGCAGAGACTCATGTGAAATTGAGCAGATTTACACAGACATTATTCAGCTTCATTAGGAGACAGAGCCCAAAAGAATGAAAATAAAAGTCCTTTTAAAAGACATCTCCTTGGCTTTAATCCATGAGTCATGCTTTGGGTTTGTGAGGCCTTGAAATATGAAAGGGACCCAGAGAGTCACGCAGCCCAGACAGCTGCAGGCTGGGTGTGTCCTGTGCTCTTCCTCCACGGACTGCAGACCATTCCTTCTGATGTCATTCGCTGGGCCTCCTCTTGCATTGCTGGGCTGCATTTTCTGCTTACCTGGGCTGATGAACCCTGGGGCGGTCAGTTCCAGTTCTTTGCTTATCATGTGTGAAAAAGAGAAAAGCAATTCTGAATCTATCTACCGAACAGTGATCACCCACTTGTCCTGCTTACTGACTTATCAATAATGTGCTACTGGGGCCTAAAGTGAGAAAATCAGATGGCCCTCTGCATCACTGAGCAGGTGCTTCTTGAAAAATAATGGAGAAGCTTCTGGCTTTCCCTTAATCCATCATGATTTGAGCCCCGTTAGCCACTGAAAATGCTCTCTTACTGCAAGTCAAGGTATTGCTGAAGTGACTGTGTGTCTCAGGATGTTCTGGGAATTTGGTTCACCCTTCATTCTTGTTTTCCAAACATCACCAGAAAAGAAAGCTTTATTTTTTTAAGAACACACTCGTCAGCAGTGACTTTCATCAGATGTTGTAAAAAGGTACAATGCATTAGCCTCCATATTGTAAGTGCTTGTATCTGTATTTTTAAATTGCTATCCCTATTATTTTCTTAGAAGACATCTAGTAGGAAACATGGAGGATTTTTTTCCAGCCTAATAATTTTAATAATGAACAGAAGTATGGCAATATTATCAGATCGTCCAATGTTTCCTTGAGCCAGCTCACTAGAGCATAGCAGAAAAACTACGGTCTCAAGATGACTCTAAGAACGCAAAAAGATAATGAGGCTTCGTCATTAACATTATGCTCACATCATGTGCTGAGTTCTCCTGTGTAAACAGAGAGCAGAATGTGACATTGAGAACTCCGGCGTGATTGCAGCTTTTATTGCCGCAGGTGACACCTCAGCAGGGCTGCTGCTTCGGTGTGAGAAGCATAATTTTACCTGCTGCATCTCCACCTAAATGCATGGACACACACACACACACACACACACACACACACACACACACACATGAGAGAGAGAGAGAGAGAGAGAGAGAGAGAGAGAGAGAGAGAGAGAGAGAGAGAAGGATTTGTCACCTATCACTACGAGAGTTTGACGTAATCCCCATGAGAGGGTAGATTTTGATCACATCCATGTCTTTGGCTTAATGTATCTTAAAAGTAAGTTTGCTTTTCAGCATATGAACACTATTTAGTCCACAGTATGTGCTTGTTAAGTTTTTAATGTTTCATTTGAGTTGAGCTCAAGGAAAGTATCTATATTATTCTGCCTTTTTTTTCAGTGTGAGATAATTTCTAATACAAAAATGTTTAAGCGTTTTGATATTACCATACAGATCTTGTGCCTATATTTTCCAAACACTGATTGACTGTCATTTACATTCTGTGTGTGTGTGTTTGTATGTCTCTCTTCCTCTTTCATGTAATGCACTTTATTTTTCCAATTGTTTCACAGCAAATTGCAGTCATGCTGCTCTGTAACGTTCTGAGAAGCAAGGATATTCTCTTAACCACGAAACAAGTGGTAAAATAGGAAAATTAACATCTGTCTAACATGATTACCTAATCTACAGATCTTATTTGTATTGTGACAATTGCATGTAAGTGTCCTTTAAATCAAAAGAAAAATAAACGATTGTCATGTCCCAATCCAGGATAGCATCATTGGCTTGATTTGGGTCTTTTAATCTGAGGAAGATTCTCCTCCTTTGTCCGCATTTCTTCACATTGCTTGAAATTTATATCCAACTCTTCCCTGTTTGGATGTGTCCAGCATGCCCAAGTGGTCAGCTTCAAGGTATGGGCAGGGAGAGGGCCTCCTTCCCAACCTCTGTTGCTCTATCGCTAGACTATGATGGGTTCTGATAGGTCTCGCCCCTGAAAATGCATTGTTTTCCCCTTGTGAGTTAATGCAATTTGTGGGGAACCACTTCACAGTTGTGCCATTATCCAGTTTCTCATCAGGCTGTCCACCGCCAGCTTTAGCATCTGTTGATATTTCCTGTTCAAAACATGTACTACGACAGTGACTCACAAATGGTAATTTTCTCATTGTCTCTTTTACCTTGAATTATTTCTATTCCAAGAACTTTTTTTGTCCTCCATTTATTTATTAATCTATCAGCAGTGACTCAGGTATTCTTACTTTTCAATTGTAATGGTTACTACCATCATGAGTTTTGATGGTGACATTGTACCCCGCCTGGCCAACAGGGATTCCCCTCTGTCCTTTGGACATGTTTCTGCTATTCTGAGCATTTTTCTGCTTTCCGGCACAGCATGGCATCCAACAGCATCTCATGTTTTTCATGTACCAGCCTTGGGATCCACTGTCCCCAAGGAAAGCTGGTTTCTTCCAAAGCACAATGTTATTTGAGAACCATCAGCTCAGTTTTAGCTATGCTTACTGCTCCTGACCTTTCACTGTTCACAGGGTGTTGGGCAAATCTAAGAAAAATATTAATGTATGCAGAAACATCTACATAGACCCACCTGTGCATTGACGGCAAGACCTATCTGTGCAAATATACTACAACAGCAGATTTACTTTAATTACTGCTAACCCACTCTAATGCTCCGAGGTTCTTTCTAGTCATCCACCTTTCCATGTCTGTCATTGCGTTCTCCAGTGAGAAAGCTGGTTATCACCACTTACAGTATAGCTACTCTTTAACTCCTGTGATACAGCTGAAGTGAGTTCTTTGAAAATCTACACCACCTAAAAAACCAAGCCTAGTGAATACACTTTAGTGTTTGTTTCCAGTGTGTCTTTCTTTAGGCTGAATACATGTTGTCCAAATACTATATTACATAAACTGTTCTTTGTACTTATTTCACTCATGTGTAATCACATGCTAGATGAATGCAGTATAATTTAATCAACTGTTCTCTTTTGTATGAACATGCAGGTTTTCATCTATTTTACAATTACCATTAATACTACTACCAATAGTTTTATGTGATATGGTTTTATATTGATATGGCATATCTTCAGGGTAAATTTTGAGGTATGACACTGCTAAGTTAAAGGTTATGTAAAATATTGTTTTGCATTAAAAATGTCTTTAAAATTACTATATAGATTTGCAATTTGAGTAGAAGTATTAGCCAAGAATTTCTGTTTCTCCACAACCTTGCCATCAGAGAAGATTAACTTTTACATTTTCAATAGTCTCACAGGTCACAAAGGTATACCAGTTGAGTTTTTATTTACAATCCTCTAGTTTTCTGTTGCTTTAAGTAAGAATGAACCATGTAAGCCATAACATAGAAGTTGAAGGTAATTTTCCACAAAACATTAGTATTTTACTTGATCACATATTTTAAGGTATATGTCAAATAGAAACTGGGTGTGGTGGCACACAGCAGTAATCCCAGAACACTGGAGGCTGAGGCAGGAGAATCACTGCAAGCCTGAGGTTGACGTGGAGGCTACAAAAGTGAGCACATAGCCAGTTTGAACTGCATAGTGAGACCCTGTCCAAAACTCAATCATAAATCAATCAATAAATAAACACATACATGTGTGTATATGAGTATATCAAATATATCTATCATAAATTTTAATAGTTGTAAAGGATATAATATCTAGTATATTTTATATAACGTAGTTTCAAACAATTTGCTACGTGACCATTTTAGATATAGCCAGTATATACTAAATACCAAGCTGGTACCTCTCTGGAAAAATAAATAACATGAACTAGCTTTTTTTAATAATCATAAATTTCATAATGTTTCTTTTTCTTCTTGAAAATTAATAGCTCTCTATTTCCCCCATAAAAAAGCATATCAGCCTAGGTTTATATTTAAAATCCTCCTGCAGAGGGCCTGGGTGATAGATCAGATAAGCACGTCCCTGGAAAGCACAAGGTCCTGAATTCAATTCCCAATACCAGAAAAAAAGAAAAGAAAAAATCCTTCTGTATATCTTCTTGCGAGCGATTATACAATGAATCGGTTATGCAAATTGGAAATCTCACCCCACGCCCAGCTTTACTAATAATTTCAATAAAGTGAAGAGCCAAATACACAACCATGCTGGGGTGAGCGAGCGCTGAGGTCGTCCGCGTGGCTCTCTCAGCCTTTGCCACGCATGGCGTCATCAGCTGCTCAGTCCTAAGGAATGTGAGCAGCATCTGCCACCCGGTGGAGTTGAGTTGCTTCCGCGAAAGACAGCTCTCTGCCTCTGGAAATGTCTTTATTTTGTGCTTAGGTGCACGCCTTTTAAGATACTTCCCTGGGAGTCACAGGTCTTAAATTCTCAGGCTTTCCTTTGTACCATGAGCGAAGCTAGGCCCACCCCACACTAAGAATTCCTCAGGCAAGCTTTCCTCCGCTAGGAGCCAACAGACGCATGCTAAACAGCGGGAGACGAGATCCGGCTGGTCATTTCTTCCTTTTCTTGGATCTCCTCACCCCCATAAAGTGAGCAGTGGGTCTCAGACCTGTTGTTTAATCACTTCTTTCCTACCCTGTCAGATTTCCTTGAAGTTCATGTATTTCTCTGGTTTGAGTTACCCTTATAATTTATACGAACAAGATGTGGATATTCATTAACCATATATATGTGCAACTTTAATAATTATTGAAAGGGAGTTTATTAGAAAATACTCTTAAGACAGATGAGACAATTTTTTAGTAATTGATTTTTGAGTTTTGTTTTTTTTTTTTTTCTGTATTTAGGTCTACAGGGGCTACAGGGTCTCACTATGGAGATTGAACTCGTAGTGATTCTCATATTTGCAGACTCCCAAAGCACTGGGATTACAGGTGTGCACCACCATGCCCAGTCTCCATCACCCTCTCAGTGTGCCCTGTGGGCAGAGCCAGCACCGTGCCAGGGATGGAACCCCAGCCGCTGCGATCTGCCCAAGCAAGCTCTTTAGTCTGCCGAGCTATCAGGCCAGTCCAGTCATTGAAATTTTTATTGATGCAATTATCAATTTACGTGTAAGGCATACTGCAAACAACAAAAGATCTCAGACATACTTTACCCAGTTTCTCTGATGACAGCATTTTATAAATCTATAGTGTGATGTCATAGTCATGCATCAGTGTTGCTCAGCTTTTTTCAGCTTTATTAGTGCTGTTTCATGTGCATATAGGTTTAGCTCTGTCTGCAGCTAGTGCACAGGTAGGGTCCTACATCCATGAAAACTGAGACACCAAACATATCCATCACAACCGAGGGCCCCCAGTTGCCCTCTCTGCCCAGCCCACCTCTTCTCTAGCCCCAACCGCAGTTCCCGGCTCTATAATCTTTCACATTGACTTTTTGCATCTACCATAATTCCAAGGAGATTCATTTAAGTTGTTCCAGGTATCAAAAGTTTAGCTCATCGTGGTTAATTAGTGACACGGTCACCTTTGCTATTCCCCTCCTGAAAGGTGGCCTCACTGTTGTGAGCATAATAAACTGTAAGAAACACTCATGTGAGTGATCCTATCTGAGCAGGCCTTCACTGCTCTGGAGCCCGTGGCAGGTCCACGCTCAGCCTTGGTGGCCTTCTTCTTCTCTTTCTGTCTAACCTCCACCCCGACCACTTATTCCATATTCTGCAGTTGTCAGCCAATGCATTTGTGCGCTTAGTTCATTGTCTCCAGCCAAACATGGCTCAACATCGCTCTTTCTGAACATTTAGTGCTTTCTGTGGTTCTTTCCTAATGAGTTGTGTGCTAAGGAAAATGAATCGATAAAGTGTCATACAAGGACTAAAGTTGGTGACATTTTTCACCTGCCACAGTACCTGTTCTTTGAGTCTATTTGTCAGGATAACTCTCATGTAGTGTGCCTGATATTGATTTATCTCTAAAGAGAATTTTCTCATTGTGGACATTTCAGGGCAATTCAGAGTGTGTTGCTGAATTTTGGCCTTCTTTCTAGCATTTTCTACTGATTAGAAAGTGGTGTGTGTGTGTGTGTGTGGGGGAACTATCAGACTTGTCACAAAATAAGTTGTTCTTGAACCACTGGGTAGATGGCACCAGGTTCGACCCCTAGAGGGGCCAGATGAGGGAATGTAGCTCTCAAGGTGGTGCCATCTTTATTAAGTGTTTTTGTCTTTAGGGGCATGCTTCAGTGCCTTCTGGATAAATTGCCTCTGTCTTTGACAGTGACAGTGACAATATTTATAAGCTTCACACATTCCAGATCCAATTGACAGGACAAATTGCACATTGGGATGTGCAAGATGGGACCCAAAAAAAGTATCTCAAGTCAGTCTGCATCATTGGAACAAAATTATAATATAGATAAGAGAAGTAAATCTGTCACTTAAATATCTAATTGTGGGACACATTCTGTGTTCAACAGCTGAAGCAGTGTGCATTTCTTTATTAGAGTTAAAAATAGTCTTTCACTATTGCTTTATATAAGGTCTTAATACATTTTCCTTCTGCCCTCATGATAGACATTTACAGAAGGAAAAGAAAATAGATGCCCCAGTACAATTTCTATTAATATCATATCATTTTAATATCAACAAACCTCATATAAATATTTGAAGGCTTGGCAATAAAAATTGTAATTAATATTTGTGACCTAGAAAAAGTTAGCAAAATAAATAAATATCACTTGATGGTATGAGCATGAATATGCCCAGGAAGATGTACACTCTAGAAGATCTGTATTCTACTACCAGGCTTCTCGATACTCCTAAAATTAACAACTGAGACCAGCAGATAGTGCAACAGTACCAATTTGTCGAATCCCAGTCTGGTTACAGGATAGTCAGGTTCATTCCTACTCCAAAAAGGCTGCAGAATAAATTCAAGAATAGCACCCATGATTTTACTTGGGAGGGAACAACATCATCATCATCAACAACAAAAACAATAGTAGTAGCGGCAGCTGGCTTCCTGAAGATGACCCATACAACCCACTATGCTGAGGAAAAGGACCTGCGCCTTCTATAGCTGGGAAGGTTTCCTGAGTGTCTGTTCTCAGCTGTATCCAGGCCACTGAGGCTGCCTTGAAGCTTTCATTGACCCTATGAGGTGGTGCAAGGACTTGCCCACCACAGTGCTGGATCACACTCTAACTGTCTCATATATTGTTATGCTGGCTCCACGCCCTGCAAAGGGCAGCTTAAGTGGGGCTCCAGCCCATGTAATGTGTGGCCTTTGAGAACATCATTGCAGAGCTCTTCAGGAATATGATTTCTCAATATTAGCTATGCATACTATTGCCACGTTTGCAATTATTGATGCTCACATCACAATTTGGATCCCTGGGCTAAGCAAATGCATCTCGGGTTAAGGACAGTTCACTTGCCTCCGATGCTAAACCTCCTCAGGATGCTTAGCAAGCCTTGCCAGAGTGTCTGACACCGTTCTGTGTCCCTGAGCCTTGATCTCAGGGACCCTGGAAGAAATGGCCAGATGAAAAACCAGTGGCATAACAATGAGGATAATAGGTTCTAATCCTCTTCAGGTGAAAGGACTGGAGGGATGAAGAGTCTGTGCTTTGGGCTGGAGGATTTATACTGCCGCTGCCCTCAGAGGGGCGAGGTTAGAGCTCTGAAGAGTACTCTCAAGTCAAGGGCATCAGAATGAATAACTGTCAGTACTAAAGGAGTGGCAGTAGGTCAGTATGGATGCTCCCATTTAGCTCTAGAAAGGCCACAATGCTGGTGACACAGTTTCAATTCATTGGTAACTTGTTACAGTATAATAAATATTACTTTGAAGATGCATGCTTAGAAAGCTCGCTATTTAGGTATCCAAAATAAAAAAGGGACAAAAGGAAACAGAATAGATGCTAAGAAGCTTAAAACAATTCATAATTTTATAAGATGATGGACACAAATGCATATTGGTGAGGAACTGGTACCTGGTGAGTCCAAGTGCCTGTGTACCTGACACCAGGGAAATGGAGAGTCTCAGATGATATTCTCCTTCCAAGAAGCCAACTACAGTGAGTCTTCATGGGACAGAACTTTATGCAGGGAAAGGGCAGTTGATGGGAATCTTTCAGCTCAGGTTGACACATGAAGGGAAAGATCTCTATGGAATCAGGCTGTTTTCTGGACTTGGAGGACCCAGGAATTCTTACACGTGCCCCAGGCACGGCCACACCATGCTGAGCTCCATAACCTTAGAGGTAGTAGGTGTTGTCTGCATGCTTGGAATGTAAGCTTCAGGAGAGCACAGGGTTTTATCAAGTTTGTTTTCTGCATTATTTACTGACTAGAACAGTGCAAGTTCTTTTTAGGTAGTTACTAATAATAAGTAGTTACTAAATGACTATATACTAAAAATATTTTAAACTAAAATTTTGTCACAACCATTTGCTTCTTTTAGCAGCTTTGAGGTTGCTGTAATTAGCTTGGGGAGATAGCCATTGTTCCTTGTGACTCAATTGTCATGTTCTTGCCAACATTTTTTTTTTCTCTGAAGACACAGCTTGACTGCCTGTCCATTCAGTGGCTCTGTGTTAGCCTGGGGAGTGAGAATCCCACCCCTAAACTCCCAGAGATAGTGAGAGGAGTTCAGCCAGGTCCTCCGCTGGGGAACTCATGGCGGATGTAAGTGACGTGGCCAGAGCAGGGAACTGAACTGTATGCAGCAGAGATACACCTGAAAACTGATTTTGAGTTGAGTATTAATATCAGTCACTTAAGCAATTTGTTAACATTAATGGATAGTTAATATTTTGACATATTTTCACTAGTTATCATTATCCAAAGAAAGGAACCAGTAGGATGTATGTAGATTATACATGTAAAAAATATATCGAATGAGGGCCAGCCAGATAGCTCAGCAGATTAAAGCACCTGCTTGGGCAGATGCAGGGGCCAGGGGCTCAATTCCCAGATGTGCTGTGCTGGCTGTACCACGCCAGCCCTGCCCCCTGGGTACACTGAGTCAGCAATTGAGATTGGGTGTGGTGGCATAATCCCAGCACTTGGGAAGCTGAAAACAGGAGAGTCATATCACTACAGTTCTGATCTATGTAGTGAGACCCTGTAGACCTAGCACTAAAAAACTATATATATATTATATATATATATAATATATATATTATATATATATATGATGTATGTACATTATACATGTAAAAATGTATGTGTATATATGCAGAGAAAATGATTTTGGAGAATTATTAAGTAATTGACTCATGAATGATGGAAACTGTCAAATTATAAACTATTGTAGACAAAAGAGCCAGGAAAGAGCTGATCCCATGTACTAGAATCTGAGATCAATTTAGAAACAGAATTTTTCCCTTGTTGTTGGGATTGTGTTTTTGCATCATGCCTTCAGCTAATTGGATGACTCACCTATATTCCTGAAAATTAATTTCCTTTCTCAAAGTTTAGCCATATCTAAAAACTGCCATGGAAGCATCTAGACTTAGCATCTTGACTAAAACATGGACACCATAGTCTAGACAATCTGTCAGTATGGCATAACTAAAATCCACCATCACAGTAAGTAATGGTGTGACTCACCTCAGAGCTTAGATTAGAAAATCACATGATGGGTTGGAAAGGACATTTTTGAGAAACCCATAAGCTAACTAGAGCAAACCCAAGCATGCAAAACTGTGCTAGTTCAGCTTGGAAGGTGACTTGCTGCTTGGATTCTACGTGATGATCCGTCCCACCTCACATCCTGGGGCGTGGGGTCATTACTCTCCTATTCCACTGTCCCATTCATTCTGAGGTGAGTCAAGGCTGGTACTGAATGGATGATGGAGCTGAAACATGGACAGGTCCTCAAGCGAAAGTAACAGTGCTGGCTTGGCTAGCAGGATACATGTCAGGAAGCTAAGATTGATTTCATTAAAGATGAGAAAGGAGGGATGACTTGTGGATATAGAATTGGAGGTTGGAGAGCCATAAAGGGCTTTGAGAACACTGGTGAATGCTGGCCTGATGCATTGCAGACCCTGAAGGGGAAAACTTGCTCCACACGCTCTGTGATCTCTGAATAATTTCCTCAGTCATCATTGTGCAAAGCCCAGTACACATACCACAGACATTTTTGTTTAGGGTTTCAGTTTAGGCCTTTGAATGACACATAGGGAAAAATTCCTCTTTGCTCTTTATACCTTTCAAAATGAATTTATGTGTAATAAATTACTTGCTCAATACTTGTTTCTACAACCATGTAAAAATGCTACTTTTTATTGCATATTTCCAACTAGTCATTGGCCCTCTGAAGATTCTTGTTGTTTTAAAAATCTCTGTTTCAACACACTGGTGGTGACAGCTTAAAGGAAAATCTGTGTACTATTTTGAGCAAATTTGGTGACTAACTTTGTGACTCTTGTATTTGTTGTCATTTTGTAGCTGCAGAAGATTGCAAGTCTTAAGGATGGGGCTTAGAAGGAACTCGCTCATCTAGAAAACACTCACCTCTTTCATAAACAGACAGGATAATAGGACCTCAGTAGCCAGGCCTGGCGTAGGTGCATAGTTCTCTTGGTGGCAGAAGCTCCTGTGGTGGCCAAGGACATGGAGTCCTGTGTCCTCCTTCACAGGGACAATGTAAAAGCAGAGAGGTGAGAGTGCAGTGGGAAAGGGGCTAAGTGTGGCAAGGAGAGACCGCTCTTTATATATTCACAGTAATTCTTGTGACAGTGTTCACATGAACACATACAGGCACAATGCTCCATGATGTACTGAGTTTTTGGAGAGGCCTGGTATCATAGTTTGTGTCTAGTTGTCCCCATGTCATGCAGTCATGAGGCCTTCTAGAGTTTGAGATTAACTCACGATCCACTGGGATTATGGGTGATCCAAGGATTGGATTATGGGCCTGAGTACTGCTGGGATTATGGGTGTGGCTGAGATAGATAGCCTGAGGCAGAGAGCCTGAATATAATATAAAAGAGAGAGAGATGGACTCCCTCTCTGTTGCCATTGTTGGTTTGCTGCCATTGTTGCTGTTCCACTGCCCTGAACTGCTGCTCTCTGCCATGTGCCCCTCTGCTTTGGAGTCAGCCAAGTATGGACTGAAACCTTCAGTATCTGTCAGCTAAATAAACCTTTCCTTCCTTCCTTTTGGGTGTCGGCTATTTGTTCCAGTAATGAAAGAAGAGTAACTGAGACACCTGGATTTGTCCCAGTGTGTACAGTGGACCTGGTTGCCTGGACAGTGTAATTGAATCTTGAGTATTTTGAGACAATTATTTTTAGTTGACAGATAGTAATTGTGCATTGTTCTTGGGAACAGTGCAATGTTTTGGTCCAGGTGTACACTGTGTTCCAATCAGCTCGGCATGCTAAGATTATCCACCGTCAGGTGCATTTACATTTCTTTGTGATACAAACATTCAAAAGTGGTCTTTTCAGTATCCAACACTTGAGCCTTCTGTGCAGCAGAAGGACAGTGCTTATTCCTCTTTTAGGGCTGTGACTGGTACTGGAAACTAACCACTCCCTGTGCTGTCCTGCTCTCCCAGCCTGCAGGCCACGCTCCTGTGCTACTTCTGCAAGAGCAACCGCTTCAGACTCATCCCTCTCACTTGTGGCAGCATGAACCAACCTGAGGCCATAGGGTGTTAAGTGAAAAAAGCGAGGCACGGAGAGACAGGGTTTTTTTCCTTTTTTAAAATTTCCATTGCATTTCCCTTGAAAATGAACTGTAATAGAAATATTAAAATCTTAGCAGATGTACTTACTGCTATATAAATAAATATATACTGCTGGACAAATAAATACAAAATTCAAGAGGAAAAAGGGAGAAAGTCATTTATGCAAAAGGGAAGGGGACCAACAAGAGATGGAGGGAGGGAGGAGCACAGAGGAGACGGGGAGGATGACGAAAGGGAATTAAGATGAGCTCCGCCTGGGGACCATCTCCCTGTGAGGAGTCTGGGCATTACGTCCTGCAAACATACACTGAAATAAAAACTGAAAGAACTAAAAACCTGAGCAGCTTCTCTGTGACTTATGGTCCACGTTACGTTAATGGCCAAACTCCAGAGAATTTAACATTAGAGTTAGACAAAACACGGCTATAGTCAGAGTGGGATTCTAGCGTCTCTACGATTTTGACTCTATATTTCATCTAAGCTGCAATCCTTGGAGCTGCAACATTTGTCTTGCTGTGACTGGTCTGTTTCTCTTAACAAAATGTCCTCGAGCTTTATCTGTGCCATCTCGTGGGTGTTAAAGCTGAATAATATTCCATTTTGTAGGTAGGCTGCAGGATGCTTAGCACTCATGCATTGCTGGGCCCTGGGGGAGCTGCTATGCCACAGTTGCTGTGCATGTAATACTGCTTCAAACACGAAGAAATAGATATTTCTTCAAGACCTGCTTTGAGTTCTTTCTGGGAATACCTGAAAGTGGCTCTGAGGAATCATAGCCTTCTCTTGCTAATTTCAAGTGAGCTATAATAGCGTTTGCTGTGATTTGGGTGGTATTTGTGTTCCCAGTTGTCCATGATGCTTAAAGACTTAGTTTCCTGGTTGGATATACAACATTCCCAGCACCATTTGCTAAAATGACAGTTGTCTCCTTATTGGATGGTCTTGGCATTCTCGTAGAAAGTCACTTACCATGCATGTTATTTCTGAGCTCTCTATTCAGTTCCATAGGTGTTTCTCCTGTCTTCTTAAATCTTACCGTTTAGTTTCTGTAATTTTTCATTTTAATCAATGTACTTAAGGGCTCCAAAATTCTATATTCTTCTGTTAGTTTTCTTTCCCCTGTTTTTAGAGTGATGATTCAATTTTGTTTATAATTACTTTCTTGACTTTCTCAACAGTGGCCTTTAATTGGTTGACATCTTCAAGTTTGTTGTTTTAAAGTCTTTGTTTAGTAGATCTGCCACCAAATATTTCTCAGGGATAGTTTCTGTTGATTTTCCTCCAATGAATGAGTTGTACTTGCATCTACTAATGTGGTAATTATTATCTGCCCTCACCTTGGTTTGCCTGTTTTGCAACTGATTTGTTTCATTTCATTGTTTTAGGCTGTCTCTGTCAACAGTTAGCTGGGGGAGAGGGGGGGGCAAGCTTGCAGCCTTCCTAGATAGTTTCTCAGGTAATCCTTTCCCTGGATGTCTGTGGTCACTTCCGAGTTTCTCCATATGTGCAAGGGAAATGCTTTTCTTTTTAATGTTTTAATAGTTCATGTCTGGATCCTGATGTTAGAAAGAGAGAAATTAAAGGGTGGCGTGTTAGAAGCTGCAACCCTTTAACTTCCCCGGAAGTCATGTCTGCTGGAAAAGAGAGGCTTGCAGGAGTTGGTGGAGGTGCAGCAGCCGTGAAGCCACCCCTGCCCTGCTGCCTGCACCTCCATGGCAGAGCAGAAGTTGCAGCCCAGGTCTCGTGTATTTGGAGGAGAGTCCCTTCTACACACCGTGGCTCCTGTCACCTATGCGCAGGTTGCACCCAACCATGTGGACCACTGCCTGTCACAGTGCTGGGGGTGGAGCAGAAGAGCTGAAGCTGCTACTCCTGTGCTAGGAGTTTAAGTTGACCCCAATGTACTGCACTGTAGCTAAGCCTTGCTCTGGAAGCTGTATGCTTTTAGTAGGCTCCAGAGTTTCAGTGCGGCTACGCCAGACGCGTTCTTCCAAGCAATCACTGTGGCATCTCAGTTCAGAAACTTACTCTCTCCACGATGCTGGCTGTAAACCAAATCGGTCAGAAGCGGAATCAAATTTCCCCATAACATCAACATTGAATTGAACCATTGAATTTGATTTGGTTCACAACCATTTCAGTCTGATTAGAATCAGTCAGTGGAAAGAATTAAGTTCTTGAACCGAGCAAGGCACCGCTGAACCGTCTAGGAGGGAAACAGATTCCTAGCGCTCCTGCTCTGCTGGCTTTCCAGGTCCTCATCTCCATCTGTTTGTGGATTATCATAAACAACACTATCAGAGGGAAGAGCAGAGCAGAGCACAGATGCAGCCAGCGGCTTCAGTGAGCCATGAAAGTCGGAGGTCAAGGGGAAGAAGCCAGACAGACGGTCACATGCATGTCTGCAGGGGCAGGGGTTATCTGAGGCGCAAGCCAGCTGCCTGGGGGGTTGAGTAGTGGCCTGACTGCCTACAGGCTCCCAGTTCACCAAAACTGTAGTTTTTGTTTGTTTGTTTTTTGTTTTTTGGCTGGCTCAGCCCACTCTAAAGGCGGCATGTGGTGCCAGGGATCAAACAACGGTCCCCTAGGCCTGCCTAAGCTTGCCTAAGCAGGCACTTTAGACTGCTGAGCTATCTTACTGTCCCTACAAAACTATATTTGAAATTGAGAAAGTTGAAAGTTGCAGAGTTTTGTGGCTGTGTTACGCACGAACAAAGAATACCATAAAATGGTCAGTTTTGCATCATGTAAACTTAACCTCCATAAAAAGAAATAATAACTCTGTTATAGGTTTCATCTAGTTGTCCCCCCAAAACCTCATGTGAAATATGGAGCTGTCAAGCACGTGGATTCAGGGGCGGTGCCAGAAGACCAGGGCGGGGCTTGAGGGGCGGAGTCAATGAAGTGCAGAATGGCTAAACTGACAGCATGTGCCTCCCCGGCTCCCCCAAGCCTGGTAGCCTCTCTTAGAGGCGTGGAGCGGTTCTTCCTGGATGGCAGTGCAGCATCTCGAGTTCTCGCTGTACAATTCAGGCTGCTTTACACTATGAAACCTCCAGTCACTGTGAGCTAAATAAACCTTTCCTTCTCCAGACTTGTGTGTTGAGTATTTGTCCCACCAGTGAGAGAAGAGTGACTAAGACAATCTGCAAAAAGAAAAAAAGTAATGAAGATTTCAGAACATTTCAAACAACAGAAAATTCACTAATTATAAAACACAGAGATTATTTAAGAAATCTGATAGTGTATTTTCTTACAAGTCCACTTTTTTTTTTTTTCTTGCAGTACAGATGATTGAGCCTAGGGCTTTCAGACTGAACTGTAGCCCCAATTAATTTAATTAATTAATTGATTAATTAATTTTTTGTATGAACTTAGGGCAGGATCTACAGGATGTACAGGGTCTCACTATGTAAATCAGACTCGCAATGATTCTCCTGTTTTCAGCCTCCCAAGTGCTGAGATCACGGATGGGCACCATCATGCCCAGTCTCACTCGCCATCTCAGCATGCTGTGCCCCGTGGTCAGGACTGGCATGGTAGGCCGGGGATTGAACCCAGCTGCTGGGTTCTGCCTAAGCAGGCACTTTAGGCCGCTGAGCTATCAGTCTGGCCCTCAGACTGATAACTTAATTATTTTGAGACAGGATCTTGCACCATTTGGGCTCAAACTTACCGGTGCTCCGGACTCCGCCTCTCAGAGCCCTGGGTTAAGAGCATGAGCCACAACACCTGGCTACAAACGCACCTGTGCATTCTGAGTCTGAGCCAGAGTGACAGTGCAGCGTTCAGCTGGGCACTCCCTTGGGCGTATTGGTCCTTCCAACGTCTCCTCCTCCCTCATCTTCCTTCCCCTGGCGTCAGCTTCCTCCTCTGACTGACCCAGTGCCATCAGTTTCGCGTCCGCAGCGCCATTCCTGGTCCCTCCAGTCCTTCCTTTCCGCTTTCGCTTGCAGCCAGCCAGCCTTGCCTCCTGCCTGGGCTTCTGCCACGAGGTAGCTTTACTTCTTCCCTTTCTCACTAGCACCAGGCATGTCCCTGTGCCCACACCCTGTCATGTCCAGGCCCTCTGTGCCTAAACCTGGGTGGTCGTGCATGGCCCGTGGAGGCCCTCTGCCCAGGTTCTGTGCCGACTCACATGAGCAGCATCCAGGCTCGCCTCCCGTCCCTTGCTTCCATCCAGTGGGATCGAGCACGCTGCTGAATCCCCTCAGGGCTGTCTTCTGCTGGCCTGAGGTGTGCTCACGTGACAGCAGCCTATTTCCCCAGGAAGCCCAGAACTTTCTCCGCTGCAGCCTCACCTCTGTCTTTGGCTTGCCACACTCTTCCCCAGCTTTTGAGGCCTGACCTTGAAATCCACCAGCTCACCTCCGGTGCATCCTTGGTCTTCAGGGTCCCGCCGCTGCCCCGTCTCCTGATCTGGTCACAGACAGCATCCCTTGCCTGCTGTCTTTACAGGCAAAGGACTAGAGCTTTGTCTGAATCCCTGCCTCCCAACGGCAGAGCTAGGTCTGGATGCTGCTCTGCACGGAGCAGCGACGTTTTCTTTCCTATAAATCCCAGGCTGTGCTCCTTTTCCCATCACCCACTCTGTCACTCACCCGGCGACAGTGTAGAGATGCACATAGGTCAATGACAAATATTTCCAGCCGACACAATACCTATTGCTCTGCGCTAAGATGTAACATTTCATTAGTTCTTGTTTGAGGATTAACTGTACCACAAAGGTGAGTGCCAGCTCCGCACAGCTGTGTCTTCAATGTTCCGTATGTGGTCTGCATCGTCCCACTGAACACAAACACTGGTGTAGAATCGTCATGATCTTTCTCCATCATCCCATTTCCGTGCGTCTCTTCCTGGGCTTTTCTCATCACATTGTTTTAGCATTTATTTCTGTATCTATAATTTTAAGGCTAGTTATATTCTATTTTGTATTATTTCCTAATGTCTCCCTTATGTTTTCTGCATTTCCATAATGTCTATATCCCCATAGTAGCAGTGCTATGCACTTTGATGAATGGGAAAACAAAATTTAAAGAATTAATATCTTTTATTGGTGCACTATAAACATGTTTTTAATGAGATGGGATTTGAATCTTTCGGGGCTATTTTTCTTAGTTTAAGTGCTGCCTGTGCAGCTATTTCATAAGCCAGCATTGTCCTCTTATCTCCTCTGTCCGTCTTCCATTTATTATCTACTACGCAGCCAGGTGCCCAGCAGTTCAGATCGGCTCAGGTTGAAAAACAACTAAAGGGAGCTACATTAAAAAAACAAACAAACAAACAAACAAACAAACAAAAACGTATCTGGAGAGAGAAAACAATCCCGCTTTAGGCTGTAACTTAAATAGAACGATTTTGTACCCTTGGCATTTGCCAGCAGTGAGTGGCCTACCTGAAATGCAAGGCTGAAAGATTTGGAAAGAGAAGCGAGCTAAGAGAGAGATAATAAAGAGGTTGTTTTCCAAATGCAGCATCCTTTTGATTCCATCTTATCATTAGATCCCTTCTCCCCATGTATGTGTTTAATTGAACATAAACTTGGAATGACCTTATGATTTTAAGGAACTGTCAAATTACATATTATAATTAGTCCTTTTTTGACTTAAAAGGAGGGGAGGGAGAGTAGCTCTCTAGATATTAGGTTTTAAAAATCCAAATGTGGGGCCAGGGAGACAGCTCAGTGGCGTAAGTGCTTGCCTGGCAAGCACAAGGTCCTGAGTTCAATCCCTGGCACTACACAAAAACTAAACAAATGTGCTTAAAAACTCTCAGTACGTGCGCCAAGCAGACAGTGTGTTAGGGAGCAAAGGTAAAAGCGGCGATTGTCCCTTGTTCCTCAAAGGACAAGGCTCCTTCCTGTGTGCCTTTCCGTGGGGTGCTGGGGCTATCCGTAGACCAACTCGCCTGGTTTGCTTGAGCCAAGAGCTTCCTGCTCACCTGTTCTTTGCTTCCTCTCTGCCCCTGCAGGTCACCTACCTGGGGAAAGTGTCCACCACAGGCATGCAGTTCTTATCAGGCTGCACGGAGAAGCCAGTGATCGAGCTCTGGAAAAAGCACACCCTCACCCGGGAAGACGTCTTCCCAGCCAACGCCCTTCTGGAGATCCGCCCCTTCCAAGTGTGGCTGCACCACCTCGACCACAAAGGGGAGGCCACGGTGCACATGGATACCTTCCAGGTGGCCCGCATCGCCTACTGCACCGCCGACCACAACGTGAGCCCCAACATCTTTGCCTGGGTTTACAGGGAGATCAACGATGACCTGTCCTACCAGATGGACTGCCATGCCGTGGAGTGTGAGAGCAAGCTCGAAGCCAAGAAGCTGGCGCACGCCATGATGGAGGCCTTCAGGAAGACTTTCCACAGCATGAAGAGCGACGGGCGGATCCACAGGAACAGCTCCTCCGAAGAGGCTTCCCAGGAACTGGAGTCTGACGACGGCTGAATGAACTCGTGGCGCTCCAGCGAAGGCAGCATTGGTCAAGGAGCTCAACGGGAGAGATGCATAAGCGACCATTCAAATTCGGGATGTTAAGACTGCAAAACCATTGGCCGACCATGCTTTTTCAACGCAGATGAGCAATTCTAAGTCTAAAGAAATGTATCATTAAAATAATTCCGTGACATTGAAATCTGCTGCTGCTGTGGCTTGGAGGAGGGTGGGAGCCAGGATGGGGAGGACGGCGCTAGACATCTTAGTTTTTCCTCAAGTTCCAACGTCTCCTGGAGGGAGAGCTTCATGCCAGTTCGCGCCACTCTCAGGCAAACATTCTGCAGCTGTGAGTGACGGACGGTTCCAATCTGCCTTAAGAAATCCAACAGGAAGGCTTTGAGGCACCGCAGGGTCCCTTCAGGGTGGTGGGAGAGGGTGCTGACGCTGGTGGGAGGCCGCAGGTGGAAGGAAAGCTCAGGATGAAGGAGGGGCCTCTCCCACGCCACCTTCAGACTCTCCTCAGTATGCAAATCAGCACAGCCTTTCTCCTGCTTGATGACTAACCACCCGGTAGTTGGCAGTTAATTCACAGTTAAAGATGATGCTCTTATTTACGTGAATATATCCAGTAGTACCCTCTTCTTGTATTCACTTGACCTATTTTCTTAGGACACTTGCAGCTACTAACGATGCTTTCCTTCCTCCCACACCACACTGCCTGCTGTCTTTCTCCTGCTGGCGTCCCTAGAGCGAGGGATTCTCACAGCCTGCCCAGCAGGACACCAAAAGGGAAGAAAACAAATAAACAAATGAAATAAATAAAAAGCAAACCAACCAGGAGTTTAGAAAAACAGCAAAAGCTCCAGTAAAAGGCAATGAGTGAGCAGCACAGGGACCAATTCTTGACCGTGTCCCTTGCTCATCCCCGAGTCTGGCTAGCTTACCTGGCTAATGTCCTGTTGGGTAAGTCCTTCCTGGCAGGCTTTGCATCTGATTTGGGACCACCAAGCAAGCCTTGCTCCACCATGTGACACAACATTCAGACAGGGAATAAGGTAGAGCAACTTGGTCTGTCTAGAAAACCCACGTTCACCTCCAAGTTAAGGCAAATCTTAACAAGTTACCTTAAAGTTGTTGATGTCTGAGACTCCCAGTGGCCCATTTGTTCATCAGTTCTCATGAGAAAGTCTTGCTAAGAAAGCACAGACTTCTCAGCATCATGGATCTTTGACTATCATAAATAATTGACATAGAATGAAATTGAAAGCATTGTTTAAAATACGTGCATTTAAGGTCGAGAACTGAGCTTCCGTTTCCCAGGTAGTGTTGCTCCTTGATAGAAGTCTGTTTTTATGGTGATGCTAGGGGCACCTTAGAAGCCTTATATGAGTGCTAATCTAATTTGGAGAGTAATGTGTCAACATTTTGGTCCATGTCCCTGTGTGTGTGTATATAGGCGTGTGTGTGTGTGTATGTGTGTGTGTGTGTGTGTGTCCCTATGTGCAGGTCTAGTTTTGAGGCATGAACAATAAGCATGGAGTCATACTGAGGAGAGCTTGCCTCTTGAAATGCTTGTCGCTTTATGACATATGTAAACAATTCTTTAGCATAAATGCATTCATTCTTTAATAAAACATGTTTGTGTTTATCTGAGGCATTTTGTATTTTATGTGTACTTCCTTTATAAGTCATGGATATAGGATGGGCAAGATAAGTCAAACTGAGCAAACTGAACAATTCTACATGAGACATGGTTTACATTTAGTCATCTATATCTCATTCCTTGGTTGTGCTTAAAACTCTTGTTTTATTCTCCAAGTGTTCAATTTGCCTGTAATTACTGGCTTTATCTGCAATAGCAACATGTCAACAGTGAAGGTGTTATTTAGTGCAATGAGCTCATTACAGAGGGATTGCTCCCAGAATATTTTGCAAAATAATTTCTGCTTATAAACTCTCCTGTGTATCTTTGGGGAACCTGCACTGAAATCCTTGAAATCAAGCCAGGCATGATTCTTTCTGGGGACACTGATTCAGGCTATGGTTTCTCAGAATAGCTACATTAATCAGCCAAGGTAGGTGGTAATGGGGCCTTTGTGCTTTCAGAAATGCTCTTCATGGAGTCAATAACAAATATAATAGCTTTTAAAGTGAAAATATGGGTGCCTGCTAAAGAGACAAACTCAAGTGAGAATTACTGCCTAAGTTCTCTGGTTGAAGTGTCGTTTCTCAAACTTTTCCAAATTTTATTTTGTTCCATTTTCCTTGAACATATATCTGAAAAGGAGAAAAACAATCTCTAAAATCATTCAGCATGTACTTCAAAATAATACCCTTTTCCTCTCTGAATAAAAGTTAAGTTGAATCCCGAGTGCATACATAGTTACTTATTATGAAATGTTTTTACTAGTCTTTTTCGGGATGAGAATGACATTTTACATAATTGTCTAGAATAATATTGCAAGAGATTTTGTGTCAGATGATTGATAAACAATAAAAAGAGAAGTACACAATGCTATCTTTCATCTAGCAGCTGAAGTCTTTTGTGGCGACCCATTATAATTCCATTCAGTGGATGATCCAGCTTCCCGCTGTTTCTTAATGCTTAGGATTCTCACTTCTTATTCTGCAGTGTCTTTCCTAGTGGTCACAAACCCTTTGACGTAGGTTCACTTCTCTGCTCCAGGTGGACATTGTATACTTTAGAAAAGACTAAACAAGCTGCCAGAGGCTGCATTATTAGTCCAAGAGCCAGGGCCTGGACTTGTGAGGGCAGATTCCTCCGAGGGCTGGCCCAGGCCTATGGTTCTGTTAAGCCAAAATCTGTCTCCCTCAGATTTTTCGTTTCTGTTCCTCTTAAAACTTTCTAATTTATTTTAAGTTAGCTTATTAAACTACCATAACTATTTTCTGAAGTTCACTTTTGAAGTATTTCTTTTAGAGTGGCAGGTTTCTTTTCTTCTTTCTTTCTTTCTTTCTTTTTTTTTTTTT
>PVKN010006082.1:0-29280 GCA_004027915.1 Capromys pilorides
TATATTCATTAAAGATACAAAAAGAAGAAATTATGTGGTTAGCTTAGTCCAATGTACTGTCCTCTAATATCTGCCACTTCTCAATCATGACAATGCCAATGTATATGTCATTGGAATTGCAGACATGAAATCACTTTTCCCAATGCACGAATGTAAATCACTCACGTGAACTGTGTCTGGCATGTGTGTCTCAGTGGGAAAAGACTGAACTGCTGAACTGCCACTCTTGAAAATAGGCAGATTCTGAGGAGCCTTGTGCTAGCCAGGCACTATGGAGACACAAATAGAAATTCAAGAGAGAAGCTCACAGACCAATGAGACTTAAAGTTCTGAACAGAGATCTGAAAACAAGGGAAAGAGCTAACCATTCACTGTATGGCCATACGAAAGTTGAATATGTAACATTGGATGTTACCCTTTAGGTCTGACACAAATTAAGATCACAGGCAGAAAAAAAAGGCCAAAGTAGGTGAGCTAAAACATGAGTTTTAAATTATTGAATTGGAGGAAAAGGCCTTCATGAATGAATTGCAAGAGAAGCCCTGAGTGTTTAATCAGGCATCACATCTACACACAAGGTTGCAAGTATCAGGACTGATTGGAAGGACTCTGTAGCCTATCAGCCTGGCTTTGAATCCATCTTTAGCACCTCCACAGGACTTGGGGACCTTAGTCAAGAGGCATACGGGCCCTGTGTATTGGCATCCTCTCCAAACTGAGGCAATAAGAGTGCTTACCTCACAGGGCAGGTAATGTGAGGACTGAGAGGGACAGCTCTTAAAATAGAGTCAGACACAAAACCTATCTCTATAAAGATCCATTAAATAATCAAAACACATTGTACCTCAGTTGTGCTTGTTTTGTCTTACATAAAACAGTACATGTGTAAAATCAAGGTAAAGAAAGTCTCAACCAGAGGCTCTCCCTTCCACAAGATGACATTAACTGACATGCTGTCAGTTAATGCTACTTTTGATGGAGACAATATCATTGAGTGCAGACATCACAAAAGCAGAGAATCCAGGTAAATAAACTAATGGTATAGCTCAACGTTCTAGAAAAGCAAGAACAACCCAAATCCAAAGCTAGTAAAAGAAAGAAAATCATAAAAATCAAAGCAAAACTCAATAAAATTGGGACTAAAAATAAAATACAAAGAACCAGTGATTCAAAAAGCTAACTCTTCAAAGGAATAAACAAAACAAACAAAAACCTTAGCCAATCTTCCCCCAAAATAAAAAGCGAAGACCCAAATCAATACAATTAGAAATGCAAAAGATAAAATTACAGTGGATGTTGTCAAAATCCAGAAAATTATTAGCAATTACTTCTCAAACCTATAGGGCACTAACCTGGAAAATTAAGAAAAAATTGACAAATTCCAAGAGACATACAAGTTACCTAAATTGAACCAAGAAGACAAGAAAACCCTGAATAATCCAATAACAGGCAATGAAATTAAAGCAGTAATAAAATACCCCTACCAACTAAGAAAAGCCCATGTCCATAGAAATTCTCTATTGAATTGCACAAATCTTCAGGGAATTTCTGAAATCTTCAGGGAATTTCTGACACCAATAAGCTCTTTAATGAAATTCAAAGGGAAAGAGAATTCCCAAAGTCATTCCTGGAAGACAGAATTGTCTTCATTCCAAATCCAGACAAAGGTCCAACTAAAAAGAGAACTACAGGCTAATCTCTTTAATGAATATATGGTAGATACAAAAATCTTGAATAAAATACTGGCCAATAGAATGCAATAAATCTTCATAATAATCATACATAATCATCATTATAACCAAGTAAGCTTTATTTCAAGGATGATTTAACATACATAGATCAATAAATGTAATACATTATGTAAATATGTAAGATTTGCAAGAGCAAAAATCACATGATCTTCTCAGAAAAGATTTAGAAAAAGCCTTTTACAAAATCCAACATCCAATCATGGGAAAAAAAACCCCAAAGAAAATAGCTATAGAAGGACCATATCTCAATCTGGTAAAGTAATTTGTGACCAGCCTACTGCCAATATCATATTAAATGGGGAGAAACTAAAAATCTTTTCTCTAAAGTCAGGACTAAGACAGGATGTCAACTATCACCATTCCTTTTCAACATATGTGGAAACACAATAGCAAGAGTAATTAAGCAAGAGAAATAAGTAAAAGAGATATGCATAGGAAAGAGAGAGGCAAATTATCATTATTTATAGACAGTATGATGATCTACATGGAAGATCTCAAAAAAGGCCCACTAAAAGACTTCTAAAATTAATAAGTAAATGCAGCAGTATAGCAAAACACAAAATCAACACAAGAAAATCAATAGTGGGCTGGCAACATAGCTCAGCAGTCTAAAACACTTGCTCAGGTAAGCTTTGGCAATCACAGGGACCAAGGTTTGATCCCTGGCATCACGTGCTGTGCCAGCCCTACCCTCAGGGCAAACTGAGCCAGCCACAAAACGAAAAGAAAATTAATACCATTTCCATATGTCAGTAATGAACTCATTGAGAAACAGATTAGGAAAAAATATCATTCAAAATAGCACCAAGAAAGAAAAATACATAGGAATTAACATAATTAAAGAAGTAGAAGACCTGACAGTAAAAAGTATAATAGCCTCAAATGAAACTGTAGTGCATCAGAAAATAGAAAAAATATACCCTGCTCCTGGGTAGGCAAAACTAATATAGCCAAAATGGCCATACTTCCAAACTTAGGCACAAATTTAATGTAAATGCAATCAAAATATCAACATCATTCTTCACAGAGCTGGAAAAAGCAATCCTAGAATTTATATGGTACCAGAAAAGACCCAGAATAGCAAAAATAATCCTGGGTGGCAAGTTATATTATGCACCTATAGTGAAAAAAAATAAAATAAAATAAAACAAAACAAAAAAAATCACACAGCATGGTGCTGGTACAAAAACAGTTTCAGGTTTCTTACCTCTGAATCAGTGGAACAGAACAGAGGACACAGAACAGCCCAGAGCACAGTGAGCTATGTTACCTCTGACAAAAGGACTAAAAACATACACTGGAAGATTAAAAAAAATGGGAAAAACTGGTTTTCCACACACAGAAGGCTGACTTGTGACCCATCTCTCTCCCCATGTACTACATTAAAATCAAAGTGGGTCAAAAAGCTAAATGTTAAAATAGGCACACTTGATTTGCTGGGAGATAAACTAAGTAAAACTTTTGAAGTCATAGAGGTAAGCAATGCTTCTCTGAACATAATCCTGATTATACTGGAATTAGTACCAAAAATCAACAAATGGGATAATATCAAATTGAAAAAAACTGTTGCACAGCAAAAGAATCAACCACCAGGGGAAAGAGGCAAATGATGGAACTGGAAAAAATTTAGCAGCACTGCTCAGACAGAGGACTAGCACCAGGAACATATAAACAACTCAGAAAATTAGGTCCCCTGAGAACAAAGGCAAAAAATCCAATAAAAAATGCAGAAGCCAAGAGAATAGAATGAGCACTTCTCAAAAGAAGTAAAAATGGCCAATAAATACATGTAGAAATGTTCAGTGTGCCTTGCCATCAAATAAATGCAAATTAACACAACTGTGAGACTGTCTTACTATAGAAAAAAAAAACATTGTCTAGAAATCAAATAATAATAAATTCTGGTAAGGCTAGGAGGAAAAGGAATCCTTCTATATTGTGGGTGGGAATGAAAACTATCACAATCACTATGAAAATCCGTATTTAGAAGCCTCGGAAAACTGAAACTAGAAATTTCATTTGATCCAGCTAGTGCCCTTGTAGGTGTCTTCTGAAAGAGTTGAAGTCACATCAGAGTGACACCCACAAACCCATGGTTGCAGCAGCCAATTTGTGATAGCTGGATCTTGGGAGCAGCCTGTATATACATCAACAGATGATTGGATAAAGAAAAATGTGCTGACACACAAGGAAGCACTACTCTGCCATAAGGAGGATAAACTGGAGTCACCTGTAGGAAAATGGTTGCATCTTGAGATTGCAATGGTGAGTGAAATAAACCATAAGCTTAAATATTGTGAGGTTTCTATGATATGAGAGATCCAAAATGTAAGTGTAGAGCAAAATAAAAGATTGACAATAGGAAGTAGAGAGTTAGAGCTTTCTCAAATGGGAAGGGGACCAAGAGATGGGGGAGTGGACAAAAGGAGAGGGAAAGAAGATGAAAAGGAAGGAAGATGTGGCATGTGTATGTGCCAGTCCTCCACAGGAATGTGATTGTAATGCACTTCAAATATGCATCAATAAAAAATAAAGTCATAAACGTGCTATTTAACAGATCAATCCATGCAGAAGTAAAGAAAGTTAAAGTTTGTAGTACACTGACAGCAACAGGAAAACCTAAATGCAGAGTAAGCAGGGACTTAACGATTTAACTTCTCACAATGTGACCTAAAAGAAGAGTCATACAGCTGTTTCCTTGCTCCTAAGGGAAATATTGAGGGACACAAGAGTATTATGTATGAAGTTATTTTCTCTGACAGAAGTGGGGGAGAGAGAGAGAGACAGAGACAGAGACAGAGACAGAGACAGAGACAGACAGAGACAGAGACAGAGACAGACAGAGACAGAGACAGAGACAGACAGAGACAGAGACAGAGACAGAGACAGACAGAGACAGAGACAGAGACAGAGACAGAGACAGACAGACAGACAGACAGACAGACAGACAGACAGACAGGCAGGCAGGCAGGCAGGCAGGCAGAGACAGAGACAATCATAAAGCCAACAGAGAAAAACATTAACAATTGGTTAATAAAAGATAGGTAAAGGGTATAAAAGAATTTTGTGAAAGGAACATTGTAAAATATAAAATATAATCTTGCAACTTCTGGGGTAAGTTTGGAAACATGAATTTTTTTAATTGTTGTTGTTCTGAAGAATCAAGAAAGAGGGTAACTGACAAGACTAACAAGCTACAGGGTAACAGCCTAAGTAGAATTAAGCACAAGGCACAAACAAGATGCAGTGTGTGTGTGTGTGTGTGTGTGTGTGTGTGTGTGTGTGGTAGTCAAAGCAGAAATAAAAAAGGCACAAAGCCAAGCAAGACGTGAGATGCAACGTGAGCGTACGACGAAAGTGGATGAGTGCTTCTCAGAGCCAGTCGCTGACGCTAGTGGATAGGAGAGCACCATGGAGAGAGGAGGAGCGCATCGAGGAGTCTTTGAAAATAAAATGGAAGCTGAAGCTGCTGCTTCTGTAGGGGAGCACAGAGCTCCCTGGACGCCCCAAGAGATGAGAAGGAGGAAGTGTGCGGAGGCATTTGAGGACCTCCGAGTATATTTGTGATATCTGTCAAGCCCCAAAGAAGCAGTAAAAACTGTCTATGCCCCAAGTCAGCAAACATTCCAAGCAGAATAACAGAAAATATCAAATGGATGAAAGCTTTATTCCTTATGTCCTTCCCCACCTCCACCCTCAATACATGCAAATCTACAATTCACACCAAGAGCACCTATATTTGCATACAGCAATACATACATCTAATAGTCCACACAGTACGTGCAACACACATGTAGCAGTATGTGTGAAACAGTAGGCATAGTTACTAATATAAGAGACAAAAGATTACTCAGAGGGCAAAGTGCCAACTTATGGCATCTAGTATAGAAGTAGGAGGACACGGGAGGTAGAGTTGGAGATGAAAAGTATAGTTGAACTCTGTTATTCTTGTGTTCCATGTCTGTGAACTCATCTTCTCACCAAAATGTGTTACCAAATGTGTCTGAATTAGCACACGGTAGCACTTTCCTGTAGTTTGCTGACTGCTCTGGGGAGTGAAAATTTTGAGTTGCTGGGGCTTCCTCTGACCTGAGGTCCACTAACATTCTGCTTTCCTGCTTCAACTCCTGTGTTATTTGGTGTCCTCCATGCAGCCTGCTTAGTGACACAACAGGAGATTCTTGTGCTTTATGCTTGGCAATTTTGGAGTGTGAAAGGGGTTCCAAGGTACAGTGTCAAAGTGCTGGTTGGTGTCCCTAAGCACGGGAAGACTACAAAGTGTTTTAAGATGCATCTGCATGTGCTTTGAGACCACATGACTTACAGTGCCCTTCCCCATGAGTACAGTGTTGATAGACTCATCAGGTATGTTAAATGTGCTCCAACAGAAATAGGTTATGCATTGAAAGTGACCAGAGGCTGGCAGGAACCTAATCCTATCTTTTTCCAGGGAGTATTGTTTTCCTATTGCCTACTCCAGCATGTTCATGGGGACTAGCCTCAAACAACAAGAGGCACCTTCCCTGGGCTAGGAAAAAGGGTACCCACTTCAAAATGGGTATGAGAACACCATGTCAGGATGGAAACAAGGGTTTTGTCAATGGAGGCATTTAAGGCTGAAATCAAGCAACACAAAATGTTAACCATCATTGAAAGGAGTTATGTGGGTGTTTGTTATTATAGGTAGTTATTTTAATTTCCTGAAGTAAAAACCCTTGGTAGGATAACATAACAGGAGAGAAGGGACTAGAAGGGTAGAACCATTACTGAACCAAGCTTCCACACAGTTCAGCACACATGTCATAAGGCCTACATGCGAAATGGGCTGCAGGGTAAGCATTACTTCATCAAAAAACTGATTTGGAAAAGGGAGTAACTGTGGCATGGTCACAGCAGACCTTGACACACAATAGTGTTGTCCTATCTCTGCAACAGCTGTGGCATCATACTAGCATTGTAAGCTTTCATCATTTGGAAAGAAGGAGGCCTGCGGCTTAGTTCAGTTGTTTAAGTACCTGTTTGGGCAAACATCATCAGGCGCAAGGGACCGGGATTTGATTCCCAGCTCCACATGCCTTACCCAACCTGCTCTTAAGGCAGCCTGAGCCAGCCAAAAAAATCCTTATCAATTGGAAAGAAATGTCCTAGATTTAGATAGTCAGGAGATATTTTAATATTGATAAGTGACCATTTATTTCTGTCTAGCAGTTAAAATAGTTTGACTGCCCAAGTATAAGCCATGACTCCATGTCATTTAGAAATCACAGCACCTGTGCTTTCAATACTCGCAAACAGATGGGATGTGATAGTTAGGTGCTTTGACTCAAGGTAAAGCAACAAGAAGATTACCTTCCTACTCTTTTGTAATTATTGAATAATGAACAGAGCAAAGTGTAATATCCAAATATCTCAGCTTCTCTAGGCAAATGAAAAGAATACTATTTGACACATGAATGAGAAGGAAAAGAGGACCTTAGATATCTAGGAAAAGAACATTTGTGCATGCAAAATATTCATTCCATAAAAGGACACCTGAGGATACTGTGAATAACTTTAGGAAAGGGGAGGCACTGCAGACTCAAGATTTTATGTATCCTTACTTCCAATCTAAAGGAGGTATTAACTTATGGCAAGAATCCTATAAACACAAAAATGTTTGTCAAATACTACTCTATTAAATTTCTTTTGAATCATGAGGATGTATTTCAAGAGCTATCATTCCATGCTGAAATACAGAAGGATCTTGATCACTAGGAGAAGGCGGAGGGAAGCAGTTGGTGTAATCTCATCTGAATTTTCTGATTGGTTGGAACTTAAGCAGAAATGTCTTGTTCCTCAGACTTCATAAATGGATCACACAGCCTCTTGGCCAGTGTTCAAGACAGCACTACAAATAATGCTACATTTAATATTTTTTAAACAGCCATAGTGTAAATGGTGCCACTTATTATTCTAAATCTCATAGTGCTGTAACTGCTGGGGGATGGTGAAGTGCTGATCCTAAGCGGAATTTTGAATGAATCTTGGACACTGGAAATGCTCTATTGTCCTTTATCTCAAAGCCTTAGAAAAGAAAGAGTGACTAACTACAAACGCCAGGTCTATTTTAGTACCTTCTTAATGTACAGTAGGTGCCCATGTTGCTGTACCTTGGTGAAGATCAGGGCTGTAGCAAAGTGTTTGAGCTGGGGGTTGCACTATATTCCAAACAGCCTGCTGGCTCTTTAACTGACTACCTGTAACTCATACAAAAGCATATTCTTTTTTAGGAATTTGCACTCGTCATAATGTTTGTAGGGGCAAAAATATGACCTTTGACTCAAGATAATTCCTTTGCATTGTTGATTATGAGAGTCAAATGGTTTGACTTTTATTTTATTTTTCTTCAGACAGGCAAGGTCTGCTGAGACCTAGTCATGGGACAGTCCCCGAGGGTCAGAAGCATTTTCACACTGCCACTGACCCTCAGCCTGCAGAATCTTCTCATAGTCTCTTTGGGTGTAGGCACACACCCAGCTCTTCATGCTAATGTTCACACTCTACTATTGACATGAAAATGTTTTTTAAAAAATGAAGGACCAGCTAAATAGCTCAGCAGATTAAAGTGCCTACAAGCAGTTGTAGGGGCCCGGGATTTGACTCCTGGGCCTGCTATGTTGGCCCTGTCCCCGGGGTGCGCTGAGATGGCAACTCAAACTGGACACAGTGGTGTGTGCCTGTAATCCCAGCTCTTGGGAGGCTGTAGACAGGCAGATCACTATGAGTCCAATCTAGTAGTGAGACTCTGAACACCCTGTAGAACATCCCCCCCTTGAAAAAAAAAATTGAATGGGGACAGAAAGGCTTCATGATTTTATTTCATTTTCATAGATGAAAACTGATGTGAAAAAGAGGATCACGTCATTAGTAAAGAACAAAATATTTGTAAATTCCAACAATAAAACATCTTTATATTAGTAAATGGGTTTATTGACATAAGTGAACATAACAATGTATGACATTTAACCATTTCTCACTGACTTTCCAGTGACACTATTTTAAAAAGAACACAGATCCAGGGATTTGGCATTCTCAGTGATGTTCTGCAGATGAAAGGATGGGTGGTAGACAGAAATAGAAGTCTCTTCCAGATTTTCAATGGGACTCAATATTCTACTGCTGTGCAAAAGAAATGGCTAAGAAAGAGAATTTCACTATGCACGAAAAAAAAAGTCTGAAATATAAAAGCAGCCAGATAGCTTTCAGGTAGAAAACAAGAGATCAGCTCTACCTCTCCCACGTACCCATAGGCTCTGAATCTAAAATGGTCTGGCAGCAAACAAACAATGACAGTCTATTTCCTGTGGTTTATTAAGTTTGGGTCCCAGAGAAGACTGCCAGAAAAGCAACTGTAGCTTAAGTGAAATGGACATTTACTCATCTCAGCATAAACAAAGACCAGCTAACTTAGATCCCTGGATACCTGCTCACTGGTTGGGATAAGAGGGGGCCTGGCTCAATCTAGGCCAAATGTAAGTGGAGTGAACTGGGTTTAAGGACCCCCGGACTGTGATGGATTCCCTGAGACATCAGGACCCTCAGGGCTGGTGGCCCTAAACAGAAGATTGACTGTAAAGTCTTAGCACCACTGTAATGGCATCCACAGTACTCTACTAACAATAAATCCACAGCTACAGTAAATACAAACACAGTGCATACCCCCTTATTGACTGCACTTTTAGACCATGTACAATTAGTATTGTAAAGCCAACCACTACATTCAGTGATGAACAAGTACTTTATAAATATCAGAGAACAAAACTATCCTAGACAGCTGAAAACACTGAAAAATCAAAAAAGCCTAAACTTAAGTTTAAAGTTAAAACACTGAAAAGAAAATACTGCTACTATTCACTAAAAGATTTAATAACACAATAAAATACTGGGTAGTGGAAAGATTAATTTGAAAAATATATAATTATTTCACAGTGAGGTTTATGTACTCATAACAGTCTTCTGATTTTAGTAGGAACAAGATACCCACTGATGTATTTCTTTTCACATTTATTCTCCATAATTTTTTTTTCCTGTCTTCTATATCATCTAAGGAAAGGTGTTAATGTGGCTAATGACTATACCGTCAACTCACAATCACCTTTCATTTTGTT
Organism: Capromys pilorides; assembly: GCA_004027915.1. Taxonomy (NCBI): domain Eukaryota; kingdom Metazoa; phylum Chordata; class Mammalia; order Rodentia; family Capromyidae; genus Capromys; species Capromys pilorides. Next base: position 9,899 of record PVKN010006082.1, read on the forward strand.
CTTACTTTGCTGGGCATCAAACCCTGGACCTCACACACAAGCTAAGCAAGTGCTCTACCACTAAACTGCCCCCAGCCGGGACAATTCCTTCTGCTTTCCCATTAGGAAATCACTGTTATCACTTAACTGTAACTCAGGAGAAGGAGGCACAGAACAGAGTGGCCCTGATTAAAATACAACAAGCGCATCACATTTATTCCCATCTGGACACACTGTCAGAAATGTGGTGAGCCTGGAAGCCAGGGTTCCCTAGGGGGTCATCAGTTGCATGCATAGTACATTCTCTTATCGAATCTGGCACTGAAATTTCTTCTTCCATACATAGGTTTAAAAAATAAAATTAAAACCACAGGAACAACCCTGACAGAGATGTCTTGCATGCAGCCTTCTCCTGAGAAAGTATACAGGTTTTAGTTACTGTCAAAGAAACCCAATGTGCTTATCTTGCTCATGTTGAAGGAAAAATAGTTAAATGGCCCAGTCCAACTAAAACAGTCACTGAGTTTATAGGTCAGTTTGTTAAATGTCAGAGATCTTCACATTGTTGAAGAAAAAAAATCATTATTTTACCTCTCAGTTTCCTGAATGCTCTACCAGTCAATATAAAGGAGTTGCTAGGTGACAGTATTCCCACCTGTTCAAAACAACCTCCTTGGCAGAGACCACCAAACCAGTGGGGTCAGTTGCCAAGCGTCCTCTGTAATGGTGCTAAGTTCCTTTTTCTTAAATAGATGCAAAACTCCTGTTTTGACACTGGACAAACCAAGAGTGTGCACCAGAATCCTTCCCGCCGGCCGTACTGGGGTTATAGGTGCTCCCACCTACCCCAGAGAAAGCCAGATTACTGCACTGCATCCACTACAGAAGCCACTCCGAGTTGCCAAGGCCTCCCCCCTCTGCCCCACATCCACCACTCCCCTACCCCTGGCCTTAAGCACATGCACTGACTGGTGTGTTAGTCCTCTGTCCCCTTAGTCTATCCGGCAAATGCACAAGAGGGGAACAGATCTGATAAAACAAGGTTCTCCCTTGGGGTGGGTGCGGAGGCCATGGAGAAGCTCTTTAAACCAAGATGGTCTCCTGGAGGAGCATTTAGTCTGCAAATCGTTGAAGGAGATGGTCCTCCCGCCTCAAGCTGCCACCGGCGCCCCCACCTGCGCTGTCCATGAAGCGGTCGCAGGGGAACTCGATGAGGTCAGCCTCGCTGAGCGCGCACACGGTAGTGCGTGGCCGGTGTGACTGAAAGCCGGAGAAGTCGGCAGAGACGCCAGTGCCCATGGAGCGCAGGGGCCGTCGGGTGGAGTACATGTGCCTAACGTGGACCGGGGCCCCGCCCTTCCGCCGGGCCCGCAGCTTCCTCCGAAGCCAGCGCGATCCCCAGGCTAACAAAGCTAGGAGCACCAGCAGTGCGTTGACTGCCAGCAGGGCCAAGGTCAGCAGCTGATAGTCAACGCCTCCTTGGCTGCTGGGCTCCGGCAGGGTGACCAGCCCTGCGCAGTGGTCTCTGGGGGCCACGGGGCAGACTCGGCCCCCGAGTACGCCTTCTACACACACTAGGTAGGGGGTGTCTCCGCGCAGCTCGCGCAACGTGGCCGAGTCGCTGCGCTCGGGCAAGTAGACGAAGCGGTGGAACTTGGGCTGCTGGCCAAAGCGGTCAAAGAGCAGGCGGAAGCGCGCGCCGCCCAGGGGCCGGGGGCTGCGGTGCGCACGAACCTGCCAGCGCACCGAGGCGCTGTTGGCGCCTACCGCCTCCACCGTCAGGTTGCACAGAATGAACTTATTGAAGTCACACGGATCAGACACCAGCGGCGGCTGGCCAACCATGCCGTCAGACTGGGCACCGCGCTCTTGCTGCTCTGCTGCGGCCAGACGCTGCCTCGCTGCGCGCTGCCGGGGGTCGCGGGCCGGAGGTGACACCTGGGCTGGCTCCACTGTCGGGGTGGGTTCCACGCGGGCGGGGGCGGGGCGGGGCGGCTGTGCTGCCTCAGGCTTCTCCTGCAGGTCCAGGGGCTGTGGAGCTGGGACCATGCCAGGAGCTGCAGAGGGGCCCGCGTGCTGCAGAAGGCCCGGACCCAGCCGGCTCAGCCTCAGAACACTGTGATTGCTCACGAGCTCCCTGGCGGCCGAGTCCCAGACGATCCCAGCTAGCAACCGCTCCCGCTGCCGGGGCAGCGGCTGCAGTGGTAACTCTTCCCCCAAAGCCCCTGTAGAGGGCGTCATCTCCTGCTCCCGGGAGGCTGAGGGGAGGAGCCGCGGCCGGCTCTCGGCAGTCGGGGCTGCAGAGGGCGGGGGATCCGCGCAGGACCCGTTCTGTAGCTGCTGGTCATCCAGGTAATCCAAGTATTTGCCCCTCAGGGCCGGGGGATGGCGACACTGTACGAAGACGGTGAGCAGCCGGCCCTGTGAGTGCCAGTCGCCCATCCAGCGCTTCAGGCCTCGCAGCCTACAGTCGCAGGTCCAGCCATTGCCATCTAGATCCAGCCGGTAGAGGGCCGGGCTGGCAGCGAAGATGTCCCCGGAGAGGGCACTGAGCGCGTTGTCCCGCAGGTTGAGTTCGCGCAGTCGGCCCAGGTTGCCGAAGATGGAGGAGTGCAGGGCAGACAGCTCATTGTCACTTAGGTCCAGCGCCTCTAGGTTGTGCAGAGGTTCCAGCAGCGCTAGGGGAAGTTGGCTCAGGCGATTGCCCTCGAGGTGCAGCTCTCTCAGGGCCTCCAACCCCCAAAAGGCCTCAGTCGCAAGGTGCGTGAGCTGGTTGCCCCTGAGCGACAGCAGACCGAGGCGCGGCAGGTGCTGGAAGACGCGCGGGCCGAGGTGCTGCAGGCTGTTGGCCGAGAGGATGAGAGTGGAGAGGGAGCGCAGCGGTGCGAAGGTGGCCGCGTGGCGCAGGGAAGGCTGCAGCTCGTTAGCAGACAGGTTGAGGAAGCGCAGCTTGCCCAGCTGTGCAAAGGCATTCTTTCCCAGGAAGCGGATCCGGTTAGATTCCAGATGTAGGTACAGCAGGTTGCCCAGCGGGGCGAAGACTGCATCTGGCAGCGCCTCCAGGGCGTTCCCATCCAGCCGCAGCTTGACCAGACTTTCTAAACCCTCGAAAGAGCCGCGATTTAGTCGGTTTATCTCGTTGCCGTTGGCATAGAGGATACGCAACTTGCTCAGTGGGGCCAGCGTGCCAGGCGCCAGTGCCTGCAAGAGGTTGTTTCCCAGGTAGAGCTCCTCCAGCCGGGAGAGCTTCTCGAAGGTCTTAGGGTGCAGAGCGCGGATCTGGTTGTACTGCAAGTCCAGCCTTCTGAGCTGCCCTAGGCGGTGGAAGTCGAAGGCGCTGATGTTAGTTATAAAGTTGCCTCCGAGGCTGTAGGTGAGCACGTCCTGGGGGCTAGGCAGCGAGCTGGTTTTGGGCACAGCGCGGAGCCCCCTGTTGGTGCACAGGAGGTGCTGGGGGTGCTGGCAGTCGCAGCGCTCTGGGCACACCGACTCGGCCAGCGGCGGGAGCGCGAGACAGCCACACACCACGAGCAAGAAGCGCACGGCGTGGGCAGCCTCCATCGCCGCCCGCCCTGCGTGCCGCGCCTCGATCGTCCTCTCTGCCCGCCGGCTCCGTGTCTCCTCCGCATTCCCCTTGGCCTGGCCAGAGTCGCTGAATGGCTTCTTTCGGACTTCACTGAGCAGTCCAGCCCCTCCTCCGCTCTTTGTCCGGTGGCTGGCCTCTGTCTCTGCGGGCGGGCTCCGCCGGGGCCAAGTCAGGCGGCGCAGATCTCTCCGCGAGCTCAGGGTGCTACTTGTTGCATTTCTGCAGAAAAGTGTTTCTCCAGTGGGCGTCGGGGACGGGGGAGGGAGCACGCCTTGGTGCTTTTTGTTTGCAGCGGAGCCGGGAGAGCTGGATTCCCTGGAGCGGATTTTCCCTGCCCAGCGGATTCCCCTGCTGTAGGAGGGAGCCCTTCCAGGAGCTCGTGGGGGCGCGGCTTGGCTGTGCAGCCGCAGGGGCTCGGCCCCCGCAGCCGACGCCTCCTGGGTCTTGGTGGGGACTCGGAGCGCAGCGCGGGTGGAACCGCCGGAGTAGTGCAGACTGCGTACGGAAGGGACCCGACTCGGCGAGGAGCGAGCAAACCGGACGGAAATTCGTTCTTCCCACACGCTGCCCCCGGGGACGCGGGTGGAGGGAGGACAGACCCCGGCAGGGGGAGGTGGAAACACTAACTGGCTCCGCGTCTAGCCAGCCCAAGCCCGGGACGCCAAGTGAGAAAAGTAGGGATTAAAAACAGCTGTACGGGGCGCACACGCAGAGCTGGGGGCGGGGGTGGATTACCGGGCGAGCAAACGGGATTTGCAGACAGAGAGGTTTTTATTTTCGGCGAGCACCCCAGCCGCCGCGGTGCTGTAGGAGCGCGCTTCCCCTTTTACCATTTTAACCCTCTGGCTCTTCGAAATGCGGGCCTGCGGCAAGTTCGGGCAACGCTGAGTTCGCCAGCATTCTCCGGCAGTTTGTGGGAGACACAAGCTTGGCTCTAGAAGACTGTCCTGTGGAGGGCCCTGAAGAGCCTACTTGAGCCTCACTCACTGTGTGATGGTCTTCGACATCAGTGAAATCTTTCCGAAGCGAGGCGCCACCCTTCAAGGAGTTTGACCTGAGTATTTGTTGGGTCTTGAGGTGGGCAAGAGGACAAAAAGAGCTCAGAGTAGGTTCTACTACAAGTGTCGCGTCAAGAGTTTCATGGTTCCGCTGGTTCCGTGAATTCTTTAGCCTCAGAGACCCTGGAGAAGGCTGTGGACAGGAACCTGCACAGCCCTATAAAACTACTTGAGCTGGGGATGTGTAGCTCACAGGCACAGTGCGTGCCATGAGTTCAATTCCCAGAACTCAAAAAAAAAAAAAAAAAAAAAAAAAAAAAAAAAAAAAAAAAAAAAAAAAAAAAAAAAAAAAAAAAAAAAAAAAGAAAGCCTACATCAATCTGCAGCCTCAGCTCCCTGCTTTATGCCTGGGGTTCCTGTGCTCTTCAAAGTCTTTAGGCCTGGAGTGCTCAGGCCTGACTTAGTTGGAGGAGATATAATTTATTATCAATTGGGAGTGATACACTTTATCAGTGGCTGGTAGAGGGCAGACCCTACTGAGAATGAGAATGGGCATGAGATAGCTCTTAACGCTGTAATCCTAGCATGCTAGGAGGCTGAGGCAGGAGGATAGCCTTCTCCATCCCAGCCTGTTTAGTTTACCAACTTGGTAAGACCTTGTTTCAGCAAAACAAAACTGCATATTCAATCTGTCTTGTCAAAAATAAGAGATCATTCTCACCCCCGTGGTGTTCAGAAAATGTTAATTATTTTAGAATCTACTGTGAATAACAGCAGGGAAAATAAGGAGACATCCTCACCCCAAGGCTAACATCTATTTAGTGGAGAGGGCCAATACTCAATTAAAAATACAAGGACATGGGAAAGCTGCAAGGGCAGAATGATTTTTAATATAATTCCAGTGTTTCATTGCCCAGGTGAGCCATTAATACAGGGAAGTGATCGAAGTTGGCTTTAAATTTAGAGAAAAATGAGGCTGCTGGCTGGGTGGGAGCAAAGATTTCATATGTGATCAGGGAGCTAGACTGTCTTAGTCACTCTTCTCTCCTTGCTGGGACAACACCCAGCACACAAGCTTAGGGAAGGAAAGGTTCATTTAGCTCAGTTACTAGAGGTTTCATAGTTTAAAACAGCCTGAATTACGTAACAAGACCTCAAGACACTGTGCCACAGCGTCCAGGATGATCACTACATACCTCCAAGAGAGGCCCCCAGGCCTGGGGGTGGGAAGGTGGGAGGAACATGGGGTCAGTTTAACAGTTCTTGCTTCTCTGGCCCCGCCCCTCAGGCCCCACCCCTCAGGCCCCACCCCATCCTCTGGCTCCGCCCCTCGAGCCACTTGCTGCTCCTCAAGCAGTGACTGCCCCATGACTGACATGAAGCTTTGCGGGGACAACTAGATACAAACCATAACATGAACTTTTCCGGGAAATAGGTGAAGTAGAAAAACTCTGTTAGAGGGGCAGTGAATCAGCCAAATTTGCTTTGGGTAGTGAATCATAAGTGTCATATTTGGGTAACAGAGGGTATCTTTTTTACCAAGATGAACTATGAAGTTTCCCAGACAGTTGGCTTTTAGTTTTTATTCAGTCCATTAGTTCCCACAGTTGGCTTCTATGGAAGTGTGCAAGGAGGGGACCACCACACTCATGCTATGTATCACAGGTTCCCAGCTTCTCTGATCTAGGCCAAAAAAGTTGTCAGGAGGACCTTCGGCCTTTTCCAGCCACAGAACTGAGCCAAGGATGCCAGAGGAAAGACTACTCGAAGAAAGCTGACTTCTGAGTTGAACCCAGATATTGCTGGAGTGGAGCTGAATCCACCCTCAGCCTCCTGGTTGAAAAACAGGTTGGAAGCTGAGAGAGACCTGGCATGGAAAATGAGTAGCAGAAATAAGATCTCACCCCTTTCGCAAGCATGTTTTCTTCTGGACCCTCCGCAGAAAACTTGCAGAGAGCCGCTTGAGTTTGATTTACCACCTGTCACTTACAGATACTTCTGACTGGTACCAAATTTTCAGACTTCTGAAAGTATTCCATGTTTTTTACCGTTTGTACTTCGATATTATTACCCAATGTTCAGCTTTTCCATCGGTATGCCTGGATTGTTGCTGACAAAAGAACACTGTCCATCATTTCATGTCAAGAGACAATTGCTCTTCTGTCACGTTGCCTTTTCCTGAAGCACCGCATCTGCTGCATGTAGTAGAGACTGTGTACAGTGGATAGAGCAGTCCCTAGTTCAGCAAGTCTCAACCATTTCCCATAGGTGTTGCTCGCATCCTCCATCCAGTTTCAAGGGGAGTAAGATTTTGAAATCCAGAGATAAGGTAACAACACACTTGTGCATGCAAGTTTTTTCTAGACAAGTGTGACTACTATCTTTTAAATAACTGCTCCTTTTTAAGGGCAAGTTGTCTGTGACTGACTTTATAAATGAGTGATATTTAAATATTTGAGTAAATCTTTACATGCCCCTGGGGCTTCCATTTCTTTAGTGCTACAGGCTCAGGTGCTTGAGTTATTTTCAGGCCATTTTCTCGTTTAGACATTACAGTAATATTTTACTTGAATCCAATAGTGCTTAAAGCCCCTAGTAGTGAAGATTTATTATTTTATTTATTTTAAAGAGAGGAAGAATTTAGTGAAGAATTGTCCTTCTTGCTGCTGATGAGCTGAAAAGTGGTTATTGAGAACCTGCCCTGCGCCAAGTCTTAGGGTGAGGTGGGGCCTAAGTGAATGGTAATCTACAGAGCTAGAACGCAGGGCAGCTCAGAGGAAAGCCTGATGATCCAGGGGCCCTAACAGCAGTGGAGGGGTGGGGCCTCGTCAAGGGGCAGCTGGCCTGGCCCAGGAAGCCTTCATCAGCAGCACAAGTGCGTGTCCAGCTTGGGACTGGGTGGTATAACCTAGCCAGAGCTGAGCGAGCACTCACAGAGAGGAAGCCTAAAAGCACGTAAGAGATTTGGGAACTTTATGTCTTCCATCTTCGTTGTTGGGGTGACATTTAATATATGTGTTCTTTAACAGCATCAGACAACCAAGCTTGAACAATGGCCTGAAGTGAATGAATGTTCCGTGATCCCCTGTAAGGATTTCACCAGGCAGCCGAACACATCATATTTGCACTGCCACATCCAGAGGAATCACTACCTAAATAAATAGAGTTGGTGTCATATGAGGAGAATGTCTCACTGGCCCTTGCCTTCTAGGTCCTCAAAACCTGTAACAGTGATAGTACAGGGTTGCCGAAGCGTGGATCGAGCATCCGGACCTTAGTCTTCTGAGCATATTCACAGGCATCATGGAGGTGTTACACATATAGCACCACCTTGACCAGGGCCAGGTGGGATCCTAGCTTCACCCTGTGCTTTCCAAAGCCATGTTCCAGTTTTCTGGCAGTGCCATGCCCCTCAGAGCCCCTGAGGCGATGTCCTGCCACAGCCCACAGCCCCAGCTCAGCTAAGGGATACTGGGCCCCTGCAATTTTCTGTGAAGTTCCCTAAGTCAGCCTGGGCCTGGTCCCATAGTTCTCCAAGGAGCTGGTCATATGACAAAGGTATATTCCGTATGGCCTAGAGAAGCCCAAGGGATTGCTATGTAAGAAAAAGCTGAAATTGTATCCTGGATTTCTCTGTGTAACACAGAGGTGAGAGCTAGAAAGAGGGGCTCTGGCCTCCTTTCACCTCACCTATGGAGAAGTCCCTTGGGAGTGGAAAAGAAGCATGTTTTGGGAACTGTAAATTTCCCTTTATTATGATAGAGGCAAAAACTAATTTTCTGTGTAAAACAGTCCTCTTTAGCAAAAGTAAGAGCAGAGCCATCTGCATCAGAATAGCCATCTTAACTAAGCAGTGTCTTTGTTAATGGATAGATCCAGGCTTGATCAGAGCATAGAACCTTCAAGTATTGATTACATTTAAATGAGTAACTAGCACAAACACCCCTGGAAATCCAGGATGGAACGCTGGTCAGGAGTGAAGCAGCCTTTTTCATTTCATTTTTGGAAGCTTGCACTTTAAATTTCAAATGCACTGGGGAGTAGTTGCAAAGGTCAGATGCACAGACAGACCAGACAGACGAGTTCGGGCTAGTTCTGTGACATGTAAGTGTGGTGTGAAGAGTCTCAGGGCTCTTGCCCAGGCATGGCGTCCTCTCGGGCTTGCCAGGGACATACACCTATGTATCTATGTTTTCCTGAGGAGCAAACCGACATTTCCTTTGACTTTATCTCTAGGGGCACGGAGGAATCCAGGCCGCATCTTCGGGAGCCCCTGGAGCAGTCCCGAGTTGGCCCAAGCACCTCCTCGGTTCAAGGTGGGTTAGGGGAGGGTAGTTGTGGCCAAGCTCCCCCTGCGTGGTGGTCAGGTGGTAGAGCCGGCCAGGCTTGCTGGAGCAGCACACTGGAGCTTACCCAGGACAGCCTGAAGGGATAGCAGCTCTTTCCTCACCCTTGGGAGTCAACTCCAGGCAGGCAATGTGGCTCCTGACAAAGTGGAGGCCGGAAATGGGAGAGTCCCCAGGGCCCTCTCTGTATGTCAGTAAATGACCTCCAGAGTTATCTTTCTCTGTGTAAATAAGCTCATCTTAATCCCTGCCTGTGAGACAAGTTCCTTTTCCTTGGAGAACTGGAATGTGATGGAGACCACTGCTGGTTTACAGAATTTCTGCCAGTGCTCCTTTTGAGAAATACAAGAATGCAAGTGTCTGCCTAGGTTCAGCCTTATTAAATCAGAATCTCTGGCAGTAAAGCACAGCATGTCCATTTGTAAATTCACTAGTTGATTTTTATGCCACTCAGGTTTCAGAAAACTAGTAGATGATACTTCAAACCAACTAATTATAATCAGCTGATCATACAAGTAGGAAATTTCTAATATGAAATGCTTGGAACCAGGTGTAGTTCAGATTTGGAGTTTTTGTATTCTGAAATACTTCCATAGATGTTACTGGCTCAGTATCCCTCATCCCAAAATCCCAAATTTGAAATGCTCTAAAATCTGAAATTTGTTCAACAAAAATTCAAACATAACGTTTTAGAGTCTACTTTTGTGGCCTAGGGATGGTCAGTCTCTCATAGCAATAATAATAATAATTGATGCCCATGTGGCACATGACTGAGAGCCAGGCAGTGAGCTGAGGAGTTAACATGAAAGGATTCATGCGCTTTTACAGCTACACTGTAAGGCAGAGACCCGGACACCTTAGGTTTTCTGTTATGGAGACTCAATACCCAATGCTGACAGCTTGAAGGAGAAGAGGTTCAAAGTAGCTCATGATTCTGGGGGATCCAGTCCATGACTTGCCGACTCCAAGGCAGGAGCATCCCAGGAAGGGGATGTTGAGCGAGGGTGCTTGGTCCAGGACAACCAGGAAGCAGAGCGTGGGAGGAGCACCTGAGAGGAAGGGTGGGCCAGATGAGGATCCCACCATCACCCCTCCGTGGCTCACACAGCACAGGCAAAGTGTCCTCCCCCAGCCCTCTAGGTGGGTGTCAAAGCCGATCCAACTGCCTACTCCAACCACCCACATGTGATTGTCCCTATTTTGCAGAGGAGATCTTAAAAATGATGGGCCCAGCCCACAGAACCTTTAGAACAGGGCCTACTGACTTTGTTTAGCACATCCCAGGTACCGTCTGGTGACAATTAAGCTTAGAAAGCACTGGCCCTTTTAAGGGCTTGTTGAGACTTTTCAATACATGCTTCATGAGGAGGAAAGAGGAGGGAGATGAGACCCTCATCTTCAGAGAGCTCAGCATGGCTGAGGAGATAAATGCGTGTGCACCACTGATCCCGTTGCCAGTGTCCTCGTAGGTAAAGAGGGTGTAACGGCACTTATTTTTGGAAAGGAAAATAATGTAGAACTAAAACATTTTTAGAAAGCAAATGCTCTGTGTGTTTCAGGCCCTTTATAATGTGAGCGTTCCCTATACTCTGGATTTTTACTTCTGTAATGGTTTGTGGCTAGCTGTCCCCAAAGCCTCAGGTAATCATGAGCGGCAGGCTTCTAGAGTTTGTGATTAATTCATGATCCAGTGCTGGGATTATGGGTGTGAGTGCTCCCCTCACCCTGGGCCAGACAGCCTGAATGTACCATAAGGAAGGGAGAGAGGCTTGCCAGCTGCTGCAGCCACTGCTCCTTCCTTGGCTCTTTGCTGTTTTTGCCACCATGAATGGTGGTTGCCCTCTGCCATGTGCCACTCTGCCTCAGAGCCAGCTAAGCGTGGACTGAAACCTCCAAGAACTGTGAGCTAAATAAACCTTCCCTTCCCTAATTTTGAGTGTTGCATATTTTGTCCTAGCAGTGAGAGAAAAGTAACTGAGACAACTTCTGAGGAAAATTCATCAGTCCGAAGAAGGTGATTGCTAGAAAGCAGAACGTATGACCAGTGAGTGACACCCCATGAGCTGCAGTGAGCTCTAGATGCTAAGAGGCAGATGTTGAGGGAACGCGATGACCGAGAAATAAGGCAGATCCACACACTGTTTATGGTTACAGTATAGAGCTTGTTTATATGTAACTGAAATTTTATAACAGCAATATAACGTTGTTTTCCCTACAATGAAACGGAGGCAGTAGCTTAAGGAAATGTTACAGGCATAAAAGTAGCTTTCCTCTAAAGTACTGAAATATTTGTCATCTCTAAGAGCCAGGCCTGCAGTTGTGCTTTATGGCGCTGCCGTTCACTGTTCTCTTACTTTGATTTCTACATGCTATGCTAATGGTACCTAGTTACCCATTTATAGCTGTGCTAATCTGGAAGGGCAAAAGCCTTGTTTTATTTCATTTCCAGGCCACCGAGTAACAGATACTGAATTTTTAAAGCTTTCCTAAAATAAATAAGAATGTTAATAGTTGTTGGCTTTAGATAATGAGAAGATAGTTTTAATATCACCCTGTCTTTTATGTTTTCTCAATACATATAATTGCAGTTTTTCTTTAAATTATTTTTTTAGCAATGGAAATGTCTTCATCTCTTGATATCAGAGTTCATGCTAATATAAATATCAACTAGATGAGAATTACTTATATCCCTAATTTTGAGAGGGGGATGCAAAGAACTGCTGTGAGGCAGAATGGACATTAGCACTGGAAGTGCTTGACCCCAGGCGTTTTGTAGATGGCCCTTCAGAGACTGGCCATTATCGCTCCCCTCTGCATACAGCAAGTGGGGCCAGTGGGGGGATGTTCAAAGCATGTGATGATTGGTACAGTAAGGTGCTGGTCAGTTAGCTGCCAGCACTGGCTGGGCAGGAGTGACAGCAGCTATGAATGGCATGCCCAGCTGTGCGGTGGCCCACCTGCTGCACAGGGGCTCCTCTGTACTCGATTAGCCAGCTTCACTCTCTTTCTTTCTTTCTTTCTTTCTTTCTTTCTTTCTTTCTTTCTTTCTTTCTTTCTTCCTTCCTTCCTTCCTTCCTTCCTTCCTTCCTTCCTTCCTTCCTTCCCCTTCCCTTCCGTGACTCTTTCTTCCTTTTCTATCTCCCTCTTCCTGCCTGACTTTTTGAGCTCTGGGGATTGTACCCAGGGCTTTTTCATTAAGCCAAATCACCAGACCTGTTTCCTACTCTTAATCTACTACTACTACTACTACTACTACTACTACTACTACTACTACTATTACAGAGTTTGCTAAGTTGTTGAGTTACCCAGGCTGAGTTTGAACTGGGGTGCTGCTGCCTCAACTTCCAAGGCAGGTGCAGTAAGATCTGGACAGGAAGGTAGAGAGTAGGGGAGGGGAAAGAAGGGGATAGGAGGGCAGGAAATGGGGAGGAACAAGGGAAGGGGATGAAAAGGGGAGAAAGATAGAGGAGGGGTGAGGAGGAGAGAAGATAGACAGGGAAGGAGAGGAGAGATGGGGAGGGGAGGGATGCAACACTGCACCTGGCTTTGATTTTCTGATTGGTGCCTCAGTTATGTTTTTTTTTTTTTTTTCTGCAATAATGACAATTTATGCAAGTCTTGGGCCCAATAATAATGAATGATGAGGAGCAACTTAAAAAATCCAAGTGCTTCTAAGCACAAATTTGCTTAGGTCTAGTTTTACCCCAATCACTGAAACTTCACAGCAAAAATGTTAAGGTAGAAAATGAGGCTCAATCCTCACAAAACATGAGTCTGGTGTCCAATTTATGTGCTAGATATTGTATCCCACTCTCTTAAGTGAAACTGTAGACACTTTGAAGGGAGTTTAATTCTGAAAAGATTAGTTGGGCATGATGGTACATGCCTACAATCCCAGTATCTTGGGATACTGAGGCAGGAGGATCAAAATTTTGAGCTTAGACTAGATGATTTAATGTAACACTGTCTCAAAATAAAAAAAAAGTTACAAAAAGGTAGGGATGTAGTTTAGCACAAAAGCCTTAGGTTCAATCCCCTGTGCCAGAAAACGGAAGTTACTATTTTTCTTGAGATTTGATCTGAATCATTATAATGAATGGGTAAAGATATTTGTAGTAAGCTAAGCTGCCTCAAAGCCAGGAAGGACTGCTGATTGAATTAGAGAAAGAGGGACTGATGCTGTCTAAGATCCCTTACAGCGTGAAACATTAAGGAATCTATTATATTTCTTCAGTGGAATATCTTTCAACTCGTTGGAATTTGATAGTCTTTAAAAGAATATTGACTTAAAGGATTAGCAACTCATCTTGTAAACTTCCAAAGATTTATAAGCAAAACGTGGATATACATGTGTCAAGCCCCTCCCCATCTGCTGGATCTACAACTGTCTCCTTATTTGACTGTCCCTCTGGAGCCAGACTGAGGGAGGCATTTCCTTACCCATGCTGCTGAGAACTACTGCTCTGTCCTGCCAAGAGCATCCTGTCAGTCTTAGTAATGGAAATAGTCTTGGACAGTTAAGTAATTGGCTGTATACACTGTAAATGCCCTGAAAGTGTTTGCAGATTTCATCAAAAGCCCAAATATTGTTTTACTTAAAACTAAGACCATGGCAAGAAGGAAATTAAGGGAAGGAAGCCCCCGTGTCCCCTTTCCAGAGCCTCTGTAATTTTCTATGAAGATTTGCACTTTGATTATGTTTAGCAACGCCATATGCTGGAACGGGATGCAAGATCAAAGACACCAGTCGCAGCCCTGGAACGCTTGCTGTGGGCGGGATCAAATGTTCCTGTTCGTAGAATGCTAATAGGTCTATAAAGATGCTCCTCATGGCTCCATCACCTCTACTTCACTCTCAAAATGTAATTAAGAAACCTCAAACATGAATATTCGTAGCACTTTTTGCACTGTCTGCCGTCATACTCTGCACATTGAAAAAAAATTGTTAGCACTTAGATATTTTGAACTAAAGAGTACTCAGAAGCTTACCGTATATTATCAAGGCTTACAGAGTGCAAGGCCTTACACATTTAGGGAGTAAGGGCTTGCCTAGCATGACTTTTCTTTGTTGGTGAGAATGCAGATACTTCACTGTGTTTTTTTCTACAATTAGTATTTTCTAAAATGAACATGTTTTTATTTTTTATTTATTTATTTTTATTTTTTGCGCTGCCAGGGATTGAACTCAGGACCTTGCACTTTCCAGGCAAGCACTTATTCCACTGAGCTATCTCCCTGGCCCTAAAATGAACATGTTTTTAATAGGTGAAAATCTTTGCTAAAGCCGTATGTGATAGGATATACATTCTTGCTTTCCACGTTGCCCTGCCCTATCCTCCTTCCCTGGTACAATGGTTTTTCTTACAAACTTTTTAGAAAATCAATCTTGGTAATGGAAATAACCTTGGAGAGTCTGTTTACTGTGTACAGTGTAAATATCCCCAAAGCATTTGCAGATGGCATAAAAGCCAAGTGTCTGTCATAAACTATGGCATCTATATGATGAATATGGGGGTAATTAGCTGAGATCTACTGATGGTGTCTCTACCCTTGAGCCACAGCAGTTTCTGATCTATGGTTCATTTTTTCTGGTCTATAAAAGGGGACAAATCATACATGCCAAATGTAGGAGTTCTTAGGAAATGGTATGTGGAACTATTAAATCATGACAAGTGCTGTAAAAATAGGATTGTTCCCAGTGCTCCAATATGCATGTCTTCTCAGTGAAAATGCCAGAGTCCTTAAGGGTAAGATCCAAACTTACGCATAGCCTCTTGATGTTCTATGTAACGTCCAATACACAGTCATTTCTTTTTTTTTTTTTTGGGAGGGGGCAAGTTAATAAGAAATAACAATGTGACAGTTTCAAAACACATTAGTAGGTCATTACCAATAATTGATACAATGCATATTGTTGCCCTTATAGTAGTTATATAGGGCACAGGGTGTAGATGTGATAATTTTCCTAATTATTATTGGTACAAAAAATTTCTTCTCACTGAACTGAGAGAAAGTAGTTGAATCCAGTGTTCCGTAATTGCAGTGGGTTATTGACAAAACTGGCAATGTTGGAAGCTGTTGATTTAAGCCTTTTATAGATCAGCATACTTATCTAGCTTTACGTTTTATGCCTCGTGGTTAAACTTTTCTGCTGGATGGTTAAGGGCAAGTTAAAGCAAGACCTGTATAACAAAACATGTAACATTTGTATCTCTCAAGGTCAGTCAAATCCCCTCAGGATTTACTTTAAAACCATGTACAGTGCTTTGCAGAACTGTTATCAGTGTCAGCCATCTGGGTGAGTCACGGCCATTGCTTGACCAGTTTGCTCCCTGTGACAGCCTGAGAAAATGTTTTCTCTCTAGGTGACTCTCCTTAGGCACACTATACGTCTTCAATCCCTTTCCTCAGTAGCCCCATAATGTCCCTGAACAGAAAATTTGGGACACCAATGAGTTATAGGATGTTACAGCACAGGTTCTTTTCTTAAATTATAGATCTTTAATAAATTTTAGGCTGAGCCAAAAGTCATAGGCTGTTTCATGGTACTGTACTGAAATACCAGAGACTGGTAATTTATAAAGGATAGAAACTTACTCCTCACTATTCTAGAAGCCGGGAAGTCCACCATCAAAGGGCTGGTGGTTTATTTTCTAGAAAAAGTCTGGTTTCTACTCTCAAGGAAGCACTTTGAATGCTATACTCTCACATTGCAGAAAGTAGTTGGGTAGCACAAACTCCTTTTGTCAGACCCTTTATAGAGGTACTTGCTCCCATTTCTTTGAGCAGAGCTTTCATGACTGTCACCTCCCAGAGGTCATATTTTCAAATCCTATCACACTGGCAACAACTGAACTTTGGAGAGAACACATTCAAACAAAAGTGAGAAGGGAGCCACATTCTTGGGTTCTTCCAGCTTTCCTTGTAGATTCTGTTGACTTCTTATTGTTTAATTGCTCTCCTTCTTCTTCCTCTTCCTCCTCCTCCTCCAACTCCTTCTCCTTCTCCTCCTCTTACTCCTTCTCCTCCGTCTTCTTCTTTCTCTCCCTCCTCCTCCCCTCCTCCTCCCTCTCCTCTGTCCTCCTTCTTGTCCTCCTTCTTCTTCTTCCTCCTCCTCCTCCAACACCTCCATCTTCTCCTCCTCTTCCTTCTCCTCCTCCTGCTCCTCTTCTTCTTGCTCCTCCTCTTCCACTTCATACTTTCCTTCTTTTTGAGACAAAGTCTCCCTATGCAGTTCAGGCTGGTCTTGAGCTCACTTTGTAACACAGGCTGGAATTGAACTCACAATGATCTTCCTGACTCAGTTTCCCAAGTGCTGGAATTACAGGTGTGCACCACCATACCTGTCCCTCATTGCTCTTCTGTAGCTCACCTGGAACCAAAGAACGCAGTCTTCAACAACCAGGTTCCTCTACTGCTCATGCAGACTTAGAGGCTGTGTTGGCTCTGCAGTCACTTCATGCACATGCTGAGTCACTTGACCTCACTGGACATCAGTTTCCACCCTGGTGAAGTGATGTGGTTGTAATCTATCAGTGTTTGCTCAGAAGATTCTTGTTGCCATTCATAGCTCTTATGATGCAAAAAGATTTGCAAGGAAAAGGGGAGTCTGGCTGTCAGTGCCTGGCCAGGTCTCAAAGGCTCAGAGAACACTTTGAGAACTGCTGCAGAAGACTGATAAGAAACATCCTAGCCATGGTAGGTAGGACTGGCAGGTTGACTTGGCTTTAGGGACAGTGGCTTATATCTCTAATCCCTTCCAGCTTTAAACATTAAAAGAAATTGTTACATTTCTTCACTGAAGCACTGTTCAATTCATTGCAATTTGTCAGTCATAGAATTCTTTAAATAATCTGTTTTATTTAAACTACACGTTATGTAGCAGCCAGTGCTTTTCCAAGTTATGGTTGACTGACTTCAACAGCCCATGGAATACAGCTAGTTTAATATTAATCCACAATGAAGAGAGAAATATATCACAGAGTTGACACAAGTGTTTAACAGAGCAGGACAGATTCTTTGCTTTACCCCTAAGCTGTCAAACCAACAAGTCTTTAGACCATTCTTTCCACCAGGATATAGGTGTTAGAACCCCACAGTAGAAAGCCATTTGGCAAGTTACCAGTCCTGGGCTAAATACCTATTGATGCTTCAAAAATACTACTTAGCCACCTGCTAGTGATGGTGCTTCCTGGAAACTTGGCCATTTGGGAAAAGTTCAGAAGTGATCCATAAGGGTAATTGCTCTAGTATGCTCTGGTGTAAAACCTCCAGTGGTCATCAGTACGGTGAGTCTGATTATTCCCTGAGGTGGTGGTTTGCAAATACCATCACTTTCCATCCTGGACAAGTGTCTGCAAACACCTATCAGGAGAATAACCATTAACACCTGGTGATTATGGAGAGTTGGGCATGTGCCAGGCACACTTCTAAGCCTTCTACAAGCACTAAGTCATCTAATCTCCAAGAGCTCATGAGGAAAATAAGTTCCTAATCTCATCACATAGTGCAATTGAAGTAAAGAGAGATTAAATAACTGCCTCAAGGTCACACAGCTAGAAAGTAACAGAGGTGGTTCTTGCACTCGCATTTTATGAAACTTTGTATGCATGCTTCTCATATGAATCTTTAGCCAGAGTGCCCTTTTCATTGATAGAGTAACTTTTTTTTTTTTTTTTATTATGGCCAGCTCAGTCTGCCCTGGGGGTGGGGCTGGTGTAGCATGTGGTGCTGGGGATCGAACTGCAGTCCTTGTGATTGCCTAAGCTTTCCTAAACAGGCGCTTTAGACTGCTGAATCATCTCAACAGCCTGATAGAGTAGCTTTTTAATGGATAACATTTTTTTAGAAGAAATCAAAATTCAAGGCAACAAAGATAAATCAGAGGGCATCACAATCCTTGACCAGAAATTATATTACAAAGCTACTGTGATAAAATCAGCATGGCATTGCTAAAAACAGACCTAAGGATCAGTGGAACAAAACAGAAGATGCAGACGCAATGCCAAACACATGCAGCCATGTTATGTTTGACAAAGATGCCAAACATGTTCATTAGAAGAAAGAAAATTTCTTTAATAAGTGGTGCTGGAAAAACTGACTTTCCCCATCTCAAAGACTACAATTAGACCTGTGTCTATTGCCATGCACTGAGGTAAAAAATGAGTCAAATATCTAAATATTGAAACAGAAATACTATTAGAAGAGAAAATAGGCAGAAATCTTGAACACATAGGTGTAGACAGAGACTTCATGAACAAAACTTAGTCTGCACATGAAATACTATAAAGAGTCAACAAGTGGGACCTCATCCTATTAAAAAGCTTTTGCACAGCAAAAGAAATTACCAGCAAAGTGAAAAGACAATGCACAGAGTAGGAAAAAATTATAGCCAGTTGTCTCTCAAAGGATTGAAATCTAGAACATATAAAACATTGAAAAAAAAATTAGGTCCCCAAGTTGAAAGACCTAATACAAATATATATATATAGTTATATGTTAGTTTCTCTTAGTCCATTAAAAAGAAGGGTTTGAGCTAATATTGTTTCGACAATATTTCTTGCCTATACCTTGTACTCTGAATAACTAAAGATAACAATATGTAATATATTAATTATTGTTACTATTTTACTAGCCTGTTTTGAAACTGTTTTATTCTTTTTGTTTCTTTCTTTAAAATAAAAAAGAGAAATGATCTGCCCTTTCATGTGTATTGTTTGAACTACAGCATTTTTTTGTTTGTTTGTTTGTTTTGTTTTAGCGGGACTGGGATTCAAACTCATGACCTTGCACTAGCCAAGCAGGCACTTGTGCCACAGAGCTATCTCCCCAGCCCCTGAACTATAGCATTTTGAAACACGATTCTTTCATTGATACCAAGTCACTGGTATCTATCCTTGCTGTAAATAGATCAGTGTTTTCTGCATCCCTACCAGAGTGTACTTATCTCTACAATTTCACAATTTGTATTACTTGATCCTCCATTATTATGCTTATTGTTAAATGAACAGTAGCCTTTTGTTAGTACAGAAGCAGCATATGTATATTGTAAAAAGTCAGAAAACCTAGACTAACAATAAAGCACTATATTTCTACTATGGAAGACTGGATA
The DNA here is from genome assembly GCA_004027915.1 of Capromys pilorides. Lineage (NCBI taxonomy): Eukaryota > Metazoa > Chordata > Mammalia > Rodentia > Capromyidae > Capromys > Capromys pilorides. The sequence goes on from PVKN010006082.1 coordinate 28,919, forward strand.
ATGACCCCTCTAAAATACCTATAACTTATACCCCAGAACCTGTAAATATGATAGACCTCATAGCAAAGGGAAAATAAGATTGCAGGTTGAACCAAGGTTGTTCTCAGTTGACTTAGGGATAATTCTAGGGTATCCAGGTGGGCCTAATGTAATCCCAACAGTCCTTAACAGTGGAAGAGGGAGGCAGAAAAGCCTAGAGTGCTATACTGGAGGGAAAACCAAAGGTTGCTGGCTTTGAAGGTGGAGGAGGGTGCTGTGACCCGGGGTATGCAGGAGTCTTCTTCTTCTTCTTCTTCTTCTTCTTCTTCTTCTTCTTCTTCTTCTTCTTCTTCTTCTTCTTCTTCTTCTTCTTCTTCTTCTTC
>PVKN010006083.1:0-23876 GCA_004027915.1 Capromys pilorides
TAATCCCAACCACAGGGGGCTGAGGCAGGAGGGTCCCTGTGTATTTGAGGCCAACTGGGGCTACACAGTTGAGCAAGAGGCCTGCTTGAGCTGCACGGGGGGTGGGGTGGGGGTGGGGGGGGGTGGGGGGGTATTTTGTCTCGAAAAAAGAGGTGACTCAGCTCCCTTCAAATTTCAAACTCCCAGGATAACCAATCATAAACTAAGAGCTGACGTACTGGTTGATTCAGATAAGCAAATTAAAACCCTTGCCCGAAATGTCCTTTGAACTTGAAGAAAGGCTCATCAGCATGCAGGCCCATGGGGCTCTGCTTTGTTCCTCTTCCCACTTTCCTCTCTTCTCGTTCCTCCCTTCCTCCCTCCTATTTTTTCTCTTCCCTTTTCCCTCCCCTTCCCGCTTCTACTATCTTTACTTGCTTGTCTTTTTTTCCTTTCTTCCTTCCATTCTCCTCCCTTCCCTTTCCTTCTCCTCCACTCCTGCCCTTTTGTTTTCTTTCTTTCTCTTGCTTTTGTATTTGTCTTTCTTCCTCACCTTTGCTTCATCCCTTCATCTTTCTCTCCTTTCTCTGTCATTGTTTTTCACTCTCTGGCTTTTTCTTTCTTATTTTTTTTTCCTCTTTGCTTTCTTGTGTATTTTTTTCATTCCCCCTTCCTGCTTTTCTTCTTTTCTCTCTTTCTTTTCCTTTCCTTTCTTTCTTTCTTTCTTTTTTTTTTCCAGTACCGGTGCTTGAACTCAGGACCTTGAACATGCCAAGCAAGCACTTATTCCACTAAGCTGTCTCCCCAGCTCTTCTCTTTCTTATCTTTTTCTCTTTTTTTTCTTCCCATTTTTCTTTCTCTCACTCCCCCTACCTTACTTCATGGAAAAAATTCAAGGCGTGTGGGCCAAACTTTTCCCCAGATCTGTTCCAAGCAGTACTTATTAACTCCAAGCTGTGAAAACAAAGAAAAACAAGAAGCTTATGTTCATTGCTTATTTCTGAGGCAATAAAACATTTTGATAGAACACAACTTAGTGAAATTAGTCGAAATGTTAAACTTGCCCCCCTACTAGCTCTTTCCTTTGAAAAGTTGTTCTGTGCAAGTTTCTTTAAAATCTCAGAAGCATTAAATCCTCATTAATATAAACCCAGTGTATTTATGGTGTCAAACTATGTTTTAGAAAAGCCAAAAGCAACCGTTACACAAGTTGCTTCATTATCAATAATCTAGCATTATGCCTTTTATGTGTCATTTCTTTATACAATATACTATCATTGATGACTTTTAGCAAATACATCATGGCAAAGGATTACTCTCATCACAGGCAGGCTTTGAAAAGGATATGCTAATTTCTAGGGAGCAAGAAAACATCAAAACAGTGCCAGCAAATAGCCAAGGGACTTTTATGTCTTAATATCCCTCAGAAGTGCTTTATCTCCTACCGCAACGTGTATCATAGGATAAACAGGAAATGAAACAGCCACGGCATCAAAGAAGCACCAGGCCACGGCTGTAATTTCAGATCAGGTTTAATAAAGGTTATCTACAGTGAGCTAATCAAACAAAAGGGTGCCTGTTTTGAAGAGTCACTTGATGAGTTCCATTTAAGGTCCCCTATCAAAGAGATCCCAACCGTGGCTCCCGTCTCCCACTGGATCCCCGCACCTGCTTCCCCTACGACTCTCTTGGCTGGTGGCAGGCTGCTCTGATCTCCTGACTTTCAGGAGATTCCAACTTGGAGGTCCTCGGCCTGCGAGTACGCGGCTTACTTTTGTGCAGCCTTGATTCTAAATATCTACGTCGGAAGGGAAGAATTGGAATTGAGAGAGTGCAAATGCCAGAGGAAGGCCCCTAGCGAAGGCGTTCGGAGCCGCAGCTGGGCCCGGGCCAGCGCTCTGCAGTGTCCCCAACAGTGGAAGCCAAGCTTACATCTAGGAGCAGTGGCCCGAAACAGTCCCACGTCTACTTAGGCGTAAGTAGCGCTGCTGTTGAGGTTCTAACTTAGGCACCGCCGCGGTAGCTTCTGCCACGCAGGTGTTGGTGAGCGATCCGGGCTCTGCTGCACACTGTGCATGAATGCCTTTGGCCACCATTAGCCTGGACGTGGACAGAGAGAAGACAAATGCTTCTGCAGGCTTCGGGGCCCTGCTGAGGGCCACCCTGACACCATGGTGACACAGCACCACACCCCACTCCAACCTACCCCAACCAGGTCGGCCAGCACTCTTCTGTCCCATGTCCCAGAAGGCTGCAGTGCCCCACATTTGCAAGTCAAACGTTCCCCATTCAGCTCCTCCCAGCTGATGGCTGGAGGGCAGAGGTACCAGGCCAGATGGGCCGCCTGTCAAGTGGCTGTCTCTCCATCTCACCAGGAGACGAGACAGGGAGTAGGGAGGAGAAAAGGTCATCTGCTCGGAGATTGGGCCTGGCACAGCTGGGGTCCAAATGAGCCACTGGGCTAAGCCCTCCCTTGGAGGCATTTCCAACAAAACGCAACATCCCATGGCCAGTTTGGGTCCGTTCTGTTTCACAGTAAAGGAGGGTTGGTCAGGAAGGGAAGATTCTGACCAAAGACACCCACAGTTTTTGTTGCACCCCACGTCCCTATTCTCAGCCACTCCAGAAAGAGGCCTTCCTGTTCTTCCCAGGCTTTGCTCCCGGGCCTGCTGCAGACCCAGATGGGGGCAGGGGCAGGAGGGCACCTTCAGGCCCAGGCTACAGCCCATCCATCTCAGCCAGACTGTGTCCCCCACTGGCTGTTGCCATGACAGGCTGCCGGGCCGAGGGGATCCAGGCGGCACAGACACTGGTGGCCGGGGCAGGGAGGGTCAGTGCTGCAGCTGGGGTGATGCCATATGCCAGGGCCGGTGGCTAAGCACTGAATCAGAGGACAGTCGCCCACGGAGACCCCTCCAGCTCATTGTGGAGGCAGCTGGAGGGCGGGGACATTTTACGCTTTATAGAAAGATGGTCTGGTCGTTTTCATCTCCTCCCAGGCCCTCTGGCCCCCAACAGAGGCCTAACTATGCCCAGCCTCAGAGCTCTGGGCCAGGCTCTGTGAAAGTCAGGTCAACGGAGCTGGGGTCGCAGAGCTGCACCAATGGCCTGCATAGCCTCCGAGCCACTCCCCAGCCTGGAAGTCCAGCCCCCCTACCCACAGCAAAACTTAAACTTGACAAATTCCCACCACACCAGCAACCCAACCCATCCGAATTCCAGGCCTGTGCTGTAATCTCTCCACCCTTATAGGCTTGTGTGTAAGAATCTGATAAAACAAAAACTCCGTCACTCGCATAAACAATGCCAGCCACTGTGCCATGCATTCAGGGTAACAGATCAAAGAGCGAGGACAGAGTCATAAACATCAATCTCAAGCCCCCGAGAGCTTTATCCCTCCATCTGAGCCCCACCCTGTCCAAGCGGTATCCACTCCAAGGGCTCCAGGGCAGCTTTCAGCACTAGTGGCTCCAGCCCTGGGAAAAGCAGCGCAGGGACAAGAAGCTAGTTAGGGTCTGTTTTGGAAGAGTCAGTTAGGGAGGTCCCTGGAGTTCAACTGTTCTTTCTTCTTCCTTTCTTCTGTTTATTTGTTTTTGTTTTTGGCTTGTTTGTTTGTTTGTTTGTTTTGGTATTTTAGGGAAAAGTCTACAGGGTGTTCAGGGTCTCACTACTAGGTCAGACTCATAGCAATCCAACTATTTCCAACCTCCAAAGAGCTGAGATTATAGGCACGTGCCACCATGCCCAGTCTCAATTGCCATTTCAGTTCTTTGAAACTTATAAAATGTGATCAAAAAACATGGGAATGCCCAAATTTAAAAAAAAAATTACAGTAAAAGACACATTGCTGTGAATCACTTTCAAACTACTCTCCTTTGAACACATGTATCTCACTACCCTTGCTGTTTTTGGAAGAAGCCCTGGAAGACGTCTTTAGTTGTGTTGGAGTGGCCTCCTCAGTGTTTTGCATCAATTCAAAAGCTTTGCCTTTTTGACTGCTTTTACTTTGAGGAACAACCAGGAGGTACGGGTGCCACATGCCCACAGGCTGTGGGGCAGTGCTGGTCACCCAAGCCTTCCTGAAGCAAGATAAGGACAGTTTTCAAAATACAGGAATCTGGATATAGACAACATCTGGTTCCTCATTAACTTATTCCTTATCTACGCCATCTTTATAGCCGCCATTCCAAGCTACCCCACCCGCTGTGCTTTCTGCTTGCTAATGAAGCTGGGTCAGCTCTGATATCTCAGCGCTTACCCAGGAGAGGCAAGTTCTTCCCAGTCTCCCCTGTAACTTAAATTTTCTTTCTTTATTACCCATAATTCCCTCCTTCAAGTATTCAGATTTGATCAGCTCTGGGCAACTGGAGCCTGGTACTGAGACCCAGAGGGGAGGAGCCGCTGGAGTTGGCAAGGGGCGGAGGGACACTGGGGAGCTCTGAGGGACAACTCCAGGAGCCAGTGGCTCAAGACAGTGAAAGTAAGTCGTTGTGCCAAGGAAGCGCTTTTCCTAACTAGGGTCATGGTGTCAGTGGAAGAGCAGAGGTATGTACCGCAGCTATGCGTGTTATGGAAACAGGCTGGGTATCACCAACCAGGGCACTGGGGCTCAAGTGAGGGCTCCTTTGCTTTCAAAGATGCTACAGGGTATTATTAAATATAATCCCTGGTTGGGGGTGGGGAACGTTGGATGCAGGGAGTTGGCATACAGCGGGCAAAAATATGAGAAGGGGCTATGCTAGGTGTTAGGGTTTGGGCCTAGGTGTTCCCCCTTCCTCACCCACCCCCCTCAGTCTCATGCAATCATGGGGTGGGCTCCTAGAGTGTGTGTGTGTGTGAATAATTCATGACCCAATGCTGGGATTATGGGTGTGAGTGCTTCTGAGATTATGGGTGTGAGTGTTTCTGGGGTTATGGGTGTGAGTGCTACACCTGGCCATCTGAATGCAATATTAGAGAGGGAGAGGCTTGCTCCATGCTGCTGCTCCTCCCTTTTGGCTCTTGTTGTTTTGCTGTTTTTTGCCACCATGAACTGCTGCCCTCTGCCATGTGCCACTGTGCCTTGGAGCCAGCTGAGTATGGACTGAAACCTTCACAAATTGTAAGCTAAATAAATCTTTCTTTCCTTAATTTTGGGTGTTGGGCATTTTTTTCCCCAGGGATGAGAGAAAAGTAACCGAGACACTAGGGGAGAACAGATTGTCCCAGACACCTTTCAACATGGAGTTTGGGAGAAAAACCACACTGGAACCCTTGTGTACTAAAATGATGGCTCCAGCTGCTACTGTTTCTTGTGATCAGTGAAAAGGGAAATATCAGGAGGAAGTTAAAGACATTCTTTCTTGTCCCCTATCTCTTCGAAGCTGCCACAGTGTGCCCAAACTTGTGGCACAGTGGTCACTGGGGGTGGTGGTGACAGATGGGGTGGGAACAGCAGTAGAAGCACAGGACCTGGGCCAGAGGGGATGAGGTGGCTTTGATCAGCCATTGGCAGAGCCAGGTAGCAGAGTGGCAGCCTTCCCCTCTCTGCTGCCCTTGGCCATGCTGGGCATAGTGATGTGGGCCTATAGTCCCAACTACTCAGGAGGCTGAGGTGAGAGGGCCACTGGAGTACAAGGACCCTTTACGCTGGGGTTCGCGGATCTTCTGTGGCAGCTGACCCATCCTAATGAGGTGTGTGAGTAAGTACATATGATGACAAGACTGGCATGGGACGTGGTTCCCAGAGAGGGCACCCCGATGCAGTCCTTTTTATGTCTCTTACAGGGATGCCAGGTGCCTTAGGCTCGCTTCCTTGCTAGATTACTGAAGGCAATCTGCAGACCAGTTCCTCATTTGCAAACAGCTAAGTTTATGGTGTTATGAGTGGCCTTTGGGGATGTAAATAAGGACTATAGACAGGCCCTTGGGGTGGTCAGGGTCACAAAAATGACTTGGAAATTTATTTAAATGCTTGTCAGGGTGTGGGGACTGAATCTAAAAGTTCAATGCTGTCTCAAACTATGTTAACTTTTACTGACAGGAATTCTACAAACACTGCTGGAAGAAAAAGAAGGTCTGAGTGGGTGAGGGCTAAGGTGGATTTCAGATGAAAGAAGAGGGGGTGGAATTGTCAGAATGCATAAGACAAAATAAAATATGGAAAAAATAGTGATTATGAGTAAAAAAGTTTTTGTTCTTTCTGATTCTTATTGCAAGAGATCTCAGTTCATTGACCTACAAAATGTTCTGACTAGCTTATGTATTTACAAATTTAAAAACTGTAGGAGCTGGCCAGACAGCTCAGCAAACTAAAGCACCTACTGAGGCAGAACTCAGTGGCCGGGATTCCATCCCTGGTGTGCCATGCCAGCCCCACCCCCTGGGGCACTCCAAGAAGGTGACTGAGACTTGGCGTGGTAGTGCATGCCTATAATCCCAGCACTTGGGAAGCTGAAAACAGAAGAATCACTGTGAGTTGGATCTATGCATGAGATCCTGTAAACCCTGTACTAAATACAAAAAAAGATTAAAAACTATAAAGGAATTATAATTCCATATGGCCAAATACAGCTGAGCGCACTCTGATTTTATAAAGAAATTGTTTTATGTATGCTTGTCCATCTGTCCAGCCAATTTATAGTCAGTTACCATACTTAAAACTGGTTTGTTTGAGCTCAACAAATATTTTCTTCTTTTTGCCTTTTAGGATTTTTAAACTTACACTACTTGTCTATAACTTAAGTTGGCTTGCAGACAAATGCCATTAGAGTTAAATACATGCTTCTACCCAGGTTGCTATCTGGTCAGAATGATGTCAAGACTGATTTTACAAACATAATAGATATTGTTGTCCATAGACAATAACTTGTGTCTTTCATTGGTCAAAAAACAATGCGTTCATTCTTACTATCTGGTTCTTATAGGTCATCAAAAATTGGTTGAGATAATCAAATGGGGGCTCAGGCTTAGAGAAACTGCTGGGCAAGACTCCCTCGCAAATATAGGAGAGGCCGCCTAGGAGTATTTTCTTCCAGTCTTTGTTCACTAATTGGACACAGCCAAATTTCCATAGCTTTATGGGAGACATGCCCCCATAAACACTGCTAACCATATTATCGGGATATGTTTACGCTGACCACCATTAAAAGGCTAAGTTTCCTGCGTGCAAAGCAATGAGCTTCCACTAGAAGATGTCCTAGCTACAAAGCTAAATTAAGAGTCGAAGGATTCCATTCAGCTCTGGTATTCATTACTGCTATTCTCCTTGTGTACTAAATGCATTCATGCCTTCCAGGTGTACAGGTCTTCTAAGATGTAAAACTAAGAGCATTTGTGGTGACAACTTTTTCTAGACTTGTATATCTGCCTTTCTCTTCTGGTTCAGCTACTTGTGTTAAAAGATATATATCATCAAACCAACATGAGGCCAGCAGTCAGATGATAGTTCTTTTTTAAAAGAGCCTTCTGAGATGGTATACATGTGTCACTACACTTCAAAATGATCAGGCACTGTGTGGCATAGTGCCCCAAACTTCTTCAAAATGACTCCCATTGAAGGGTAGCAAAAAATACAAGAGCTTCCTTATGCACTAGGTAGAGAGATGATTGACTAAAAAGGCGATTCTATACCAAGATAGGCATGGAAGTGTGTTCCAAAAATGATGTCACCATGATTGTCATGGTAAAGCAGTGTGTGTGGCTCTGGATCTCAAGTTTTCTCTCTAAGCTGTATAGCAGTTGTCTTCAGGGATACAACTACTAGAACAGCCATCATTAATAGGAAATAACAGTCCTCTGTACTTCGTATTTCAAAGTGTTTCATATCCAGATGAAATTATAATAGTTAAGCTCATTGCTTCCGCCGTAGCACTGTTTCTCAGGTAGCAAAGGGTGACCTAAAGTCACTCTTCTGCATTTTGTATCAGGCGCATTAGGTCCTCTTCTAATTTACCAGGACCTTTAACCTATGGTAACCAACAGGCTGATTCACCAGTGGCGTACATTTGACAAATAGATGTTATTTACGTTCCATCCTTTAGGTGGTTACAATAGGTCCGTGTCTCCATACCTGCTCATTCTCACATGATTCATGCCCCCTGCCCTGGGGACAAGGAGGGGGCACCTAGGCATCAGTGCTGTTTGTCTGCCTTGGCTCCCATGGGAGCCCTCAGACAGTAAAAACCGATCGTGAACCCTCCCAGGTCAGCAAGCCTTATCAGTTAAGCATCTTACAGGAGTCCCTCGTCAACTTCAGGACCGGGTCCTAGTAGAATGTGTGCCCCTTTCTTTAAAAACACATTTGAAAAAAAAAAAATAGAAAGGGAAACTGGTGGGGACCCAGATACATGATAGATGATAGGGACCTAACTCTATGACTTAAGCCTCTCCAGTCCCAAGGTCAGTGTGTCCTTGCTTCAGGAACAGGGGGGCTGCAGAAGACCACGTGGCCCCCATAGGAATGGGCACAGTGCTGAGCAGCCACCATTTCTGAAACAAGGCTGTGCCTGCAGAGGACAGATGTCAAAATACAGGCATCTGGGTAAAGGCTAAATCTGGTTCCTCTTTGCCGTATTCCTTACCTACCATTCTTTATAGCTGCTGTTCCATGAAACGCGCGCTACCCCGTTCCCTGCACCTTCTGCTTACCAATAAAAGTAGAATAATTGTGAGATTGTTGCACTTGTCCACCAGAGGCAAGTTCCTCTCGGTCTCCCTTGCACCATAAGTCTTGTCTTTTGTCTTTCTTAATTCCCTGCTGCTTCCCCCTTAGCTATCCAGAGCTGATTATCCCCCAGCAGGGATGATCAGGCTAGCAAGTGAGTTTGTAAAACTCCAGATAAGGAGAAACTGGCACACTGGTGTTCTAGGCATTATTGTTACTTCATTTAGAAAGTCAGACTTTCGGAGGGGTTTCTTTCCCTCTGAGCACAGAGAGGCACCCTCAGGAGTTCATAGCTACTTTGTTCTACCCGAATATAATATTCTGTTCCTCAGAGGGCCACCAAGGCAGCTGTCACTTGGCTTGGTCAAGTCCATTTCTTTGGGGCAATAAAAGGACCCAGGAGAACCAGGCTAGACCTGGACTTCAAGTCCACCCTGCCATTTGTTAGCACGGAAGCCTTTATTTCCTCTTCTTTAACCCTCGTAGGATTTCTAGGAGCTGGGAGCTGACCATAATTACAATGACAAACTCAGTGAGTACTCAGTATGGAGCAGGCGTGGTGCTAACACGCTGGTAATTTTTCTCACTTAATCTCCTCAACTGCGTCATGAGGTTGGTAGCACCGTTATCCATGTATTACAGACAAGGAGGTCCAAGCACAGAAAGATGAAGAAAGGTTCCCAGGACCACAGAGCTACCCAGTGATGCCACCCGAACAAACAGGCAGAAGGATAACAATTGCAATGTGCAAAGGCAAATAAACAAATCTAAACCTGCAAGATCTGGCAGGGCAGCTTAAGGTAGACAGATTAGGCAGAAGGTTCTCACCACCAGGGACGGTTCCGTGGGACAGCGCTAACGAGATCGCTGCTGTCACCTGTAGCAGAGGAACGGTTTTGCCAGTCAAATTTTATATGAAACTTAAATGCACCTAAGAGACTAATGAGCCACTTTAATGAAAGTTATTTCTTTTGTAAAGTCAAGTTAATAGCATTTGCTAATTACTCAGACAGCGAGAACCATATTTTTATATATGTTAATTCATGTTATTTGTTTCCAAACATTTGCACTGTGAGTTATACAAAAAAAGCATAGGATATATGTGGAGGGTTTAGAAAATCATTATAAAGTGGAAACCCATGTAACCACTCACCAAGCAGAGAAGTCTGATGTTACCAGGAAATGAAACCCCTTCCTTCCTTCCTTCCTCCCTCCTTCCTTCCCTTCCTTCCTCCCTCCCTTTCTTCTTCTCTCCCTCCATTTCTCCTTCGCTCCTTCTGTCTCTCCCTCCCTCCTTCACTCTCTCCCTTCCTCCCTCCCTCCCTTCTTCCCTTTCTCCTTCCCTCCCTCCCTCCCTCCCTCCATCTCTTCCACCTTCCTTCCCTCCCTCCTTTCCTTCCTTCCCTCACTTCCTTCCTCCCTCCCTCCCTTTCTTCCTTCCTTCCTTCCTTCCTTCCTTCCTTCCTTCCTTCCTTCCCTTCCTCCCTCCCTCCCTCCTTCCTTCCTCCCTCCCTGTCCTTTTCTAGATGCATTCCCTCCAGTCTTCCATGTTTGTCTCTTTCATGGAGCTGTTCCAATTAGTGAAAACAACGTAAAATTCAGGGTGGTAGATACAAAATCAGCAAACTACAGCTCATGAGATAAGGATGGTTTCTACTTTTTAATAGTTAAAAAAATCTAAAGAAGAGTAGAATTTTATAACACATAAAAACATATAAGATTCCAACTCCAGGGCCCACAAATATCCTTTATTAGAACAAAGCTGTGATCATTGTCTGTAGCTGCATTTGGGCTACAGGAGCAAAGTTGTATAATCACAACAGATTATATGAGTTCTGCAAAACCAACAATACTTACCATCTGGCTTTTCACAGAAAAATCTGCCTACTACCAGCCCAGATGCCAGTCCATTTCCAATCCAGCCTCAGCATCCAATGTATAAATGACATCCACATGTCTGCTGTGGTTAGGCAGTAAGAAGAAGATTCTGATTTACCCAGACACAAAGCTGACCGTGCCTTGGTTCTCAGGCAGCTCACCTTGCTGTCTCAGCACATGCTTTCACTAAATTGGTCTGAAAACCCAAGAGAGAAGTAACTTCAAATTTTACTTCCCAGATCAAATACCTACAGCATGGAACCTAGCTCAAATCCTTTATCTTATTTTTAGAAGTGACAGAAGAAGCATTCTTGACTTGGGAAAAGCAGGAAATATCTACAGTATATTATTGTCAGGACCCAAGCTGTTCTCAGTTTGCTTGGTTTTACATTACTGGCAATAGGACCATGACACCAACAATACGTACTGATCAGATATGCCGAGCTCTGCCTGTGAGTGGAGCCGAACCTCTGTGAGCTGCACACTGTTTCACACAGGCAAACACCAAAAGCCCAAATTCAGAAAAAAGTGGCTTCACCCTTACTAATCAATGATGCGTTGACAAGAAACTCAAATATAGATTATTCCCAGAGACCATAAATTTATGGCCTTGGTAGTTGCTAATGGGTTAAAATTTGGTACATTAAACCATCTAGGAGTAGACCTCTTGGTTTTGACAACAGTTTCTTACAGTCTTAATTTTTTTTAATGGAAATCGAATTAACCGCTTAAGGGACCCTGACCACCCACACCTATTCCACTAGAATGTTTCCTAGATTAGGGTGGGAGTTAGAATTTGTTGATGATGCTTCTTAGGCAATAATTCTCCAGAAGCACAAAGCTGGATATAGGTCTGCGTACCACAGTGGAGAGGGGACACCACGGGACACTCAGAGCACAGGGAAAGCACTGCCAAGAGCAGTAACACCTTCCTGGCTGCTGGGGCACAAGTTGAAAAACCCAACGTGATCTGTTCTGGAGCTGGGTTGAGCTGTGTCCTTCACACGCTCATGGTAGCTAGGTGCAATGCCTGGAGCACACTTGTAATTTCAGTCCTCCAGGAGGGTGAGCAGGTAAGTTTGCACATCGAAGCTCAGCCTGGGACTTGGTGAGACCATGTCTGAAAAAGACTGGGTCTTTTAAAAAGACTGGGTTTGTAGCTCAATGTGAAGGCCCAGGAATCAGTACCTAGTACAGCGAAGAAGAGGAAGGAAAAGGAGGAGGAGGAAGGGGAGGGTGAGAACAGGAAGGAGGTGGAGGAAGGGAAGAACAAGGGGAAGAGGAAGAGGAGGAAGAGGGAGGAGGTAGAAAAAGAGAAAGAGAAAAGAGGAAAGAGGAAAGAAAAGAAAAAGCAGGCATTGTATCAAAGCAAGAGACATAAATGGGCTCAGGGCCCTGGCCTCACCCCTGGGCCACTCTTGAGCAGCCCCTCACACTGGCCACACTCAGCAGTGATCTTCCTGGTCTTTCTCTTGCCTCTTCTCCAGGCCCAGCACTTCCCACTCTCAGAAGCCTCGTCTTCTCTGGCCTCCGCCTCCCCAGCCCTCTCTCTGAACCCAGCCCTGGCTCTCTACCTCTTTTGTCAGCTGATTCCTTCTGTCACCTCTTCCTTCTGCCAGAAAATGGCTCACAGCTTGTGGCCCGAGAAAAGCAACTCTTGCTCTGCCAGCTCCTCACCTGGGCAGCAGCGCTGGAGTCCCCAGCACCCACTCTAGGTTAGCGTCATCACTTTATCCTAAGGCTTATGAATGTCACTTAAGTATTTCTTCTTCTTCTTCTTCTTCTTCTTCTTCTTCTTCTTCTTCTTCTTCTTCTTCTTCTTCTTCTTCTTCTTCTTCTTCTTCTTCTTCTTCTTCTTCTTCTTCTTCTTCTTCTTCTTCTTCTTCTTCTTCTTCTTCTTCTTCTTTTCTTCTTCTTCTTCTTCTTCTTCTTCTTCTTCTTCTTCTTCTTCTTCTTCTTCTTCTTCTTCTTCTTCTTCTTCTTCTTCTTCTTCTTCTTTTCAGTTTCCTCTTTATTCACTTTCAGAGCGCCAACTTGAACTTGGATAGGTTGAATTAACCCAACCCATCTCTGGCAGGGATACTCAACATGCTGTATAAAGTACAGCATCCAACTTATTATTTCTTTCTCAGGAGAGTTTTCTTCAGTCCATGAAGACCCAGCTCCCCTCACATGGGCTGTGGTGGAGGTGGTGAGGCAGCTTTTTCTTTCTTTCCTCTTTCTCTTTCTCTTTTTCTATCTCCTCCCTCTTCCTCCTCTTCCTCTTCCCCTTCTTCTTCCCTTCCTCCATCTCTTTCTTCTTGTTCTTGTCTTCCCCTTCCTCTTCCTCCTCCTTCTTAGCTGCAGGTCTAGATCCAGGTGGAGGTGTTGGGTCCTTGCGGGCTTCCCGAGATCCATTTCTGACCACTTTGCATTGAATGGCACAACTCACACAGTAATGCAGCTTCACATACAGCTTGGGAAGCCCATGATGGTTGAAGACACTCGCTTCAGAAATGTCCCTGACAGTGGTGGCCTCCACTATGTTCCGAATGACAAACTTCTTAGTGAGTGGCCTTATCCTTGGGTACACACCGCGCACAGTTCGTGCAGTGAATCGGCTACACATGACCGCAGCCCTTTTTGTTCCTTCTTTTTTTCATCATCTTGGAAAGGAAGACCCAAAAACATATTTCTTCTTATACGCTATTTTACTAAAATAGTTATAGTGCTACTGAAGTTATTGAAGGGCTTATACTACATGAAGTTTAAAATATTTGATTAGTAAAATTATTCAAACGTTTATTTTCAAACTATACTTCATGTTAGTTCTTCCAATAGAAACCAAGAAAAACCTGGGCAGTACTCCGGTAACTCCTAAGGATTAATGGGACCTGGTATGGTGGCACACACGCTGATGCCAGCACTCTGGAAGGCTGAAGGTTGAAAGTTTGAGCCCTGCCTGGCTGACTTTGCAACTGAGAAAAACCTGTCTCAAAATATTAAACAAACAAACAAAGCCCTGGGATGACGGCTCCATGTAAAGACTCTGACTTCAATACCCAGTGCTATGAAAGAAAGAACAAAACAGGAAAAAAATAAGTGGGAAGACATTCTGTCTGGGCCCTGTTTCAGCCCATAATTCTGGACTTGGATCTTGCTCTCTATAATTTAAACGTGAAGATGAGCAGGTACGTAAGCCGTTTTCACTTCCTGCTCAGCTGAGATCAAAAGCGTGGAGGAAGAGTTGTGGGGAGAGACAGCGGTCTCGCTGTCTCTCACTCAACACTACTCAAACTGTATTCCTAATCAAGCCCCTTGGAGACACACAGGCCCCCTACAGTGTGAAGCAGTGTGGCTATGACCACGGCAGGCAGAGGCCTCAGAGAGCCCTGCCCCCAGTCACTAGCTCTGGGACCCTTGTACATTCAAACAGTAGCTGTGCCTCCATTGTCACTCTGGGCAAGGAGAACAGGACCCCTTTCGGGAAGGGGAATGCAGGATGAAGTGAGACGCAACGCATAAAGTTCTTCACACAGCCCCCGGATCACATCATACACACCCACCAGGTGCGTTCTTTAATCAGCAAGTACTCATCAGCTGGGTGCTGCTCTGGGCCTGGAGGAGGAAGGGATTCGTCATAACAACACAGGCACAACCCCCTGCCCTCAGAACGAGAGAGATTTTATAGTACTGTGATTGCCACATAGTCTCATGGTGAGACTTAGACTCTTCAGAGTCACATCATTTAGACAGATGGAAACTTGGAAGGAGCCTAGGCCCTCACAATAGTCCGGTCCCTATCTCCACCACTGAACTCACAGAGGCATTTTTTTGTCCCTCAGCCCAATGCTTCCTGATCAAGAGCCTAGCGCTCGAGATACCAAAGATACCAGGTAACCAAGGCAATCTATTAGAGACTGGGGGGAAAGGAGGGCACCAGTCTTGTATTTTCAACCATGAAGGCCAGGGATCAGCTGTGTGGTAAATGTTTTCTTAGAAGGACCCAAATGCCAGGCAGCAGAGGACTTACCAGTGCGCATGAGGATCTCTCACTAACCTGTGTCTGCCTGGGTGCTGGCAAGTATTAGGAATTCCCGAATGTTCTACTGGGAGGAGAAGCCAGGTGGCAGTCAAGAAGCACCTTTCTATAAGCATGCTGAGTTCTTTTTCTTCATTTACTCTTCTTTCTCTTAAAGAAGAATTCCCCCCAAAACTGTGTAAGCATCAGAATCCTCAAAATATAAGTTTGTCCCTAACCGGTGGTTTCTAGACATGCTCCCCAGAAGAAGTGAGACCTCAAAGCAACCAAGTTCCAGCCATAGCTCTTGCCACGGAAGAGCTGGGTGAGGGTGGGCGAGTTCCTTCCCCTCTCTGGACAGTCAGTTTTAGAATAAATGATGTCTTCGTTACTCTTCTCTCACTGCTGGGACAAACACCCAACACTCAAAATGAGTGAAAGGAAAGGTTTATTTAGCTCACAGTTACTGGAGGTTTCCATCCATATTCAGCGGGCTCCAAGGCAGAGTGGCACAGGGCAGAGGGCAACCTTTCATGGTGGCAGCTAAGAGCAAAAGGCAGGGAGAGCTAGCAGCAGTTCAAGCAGCTAATTTCCCTTCCTCCCTTACCCTGAAATGCAAATCACCTGCCCCAGGGGAGGTGCAGCACCCACACCCACAATAATCAATTACAAATTCCAGAAGCTGCCCTATGACTGCAGGAGGCTTTGGGAGGGACACCCAGACACCAACTATAACAAATGACAAGGGTGCTTCCTCTAAGATTCCTGGACTCAATGGTTAAGTGGCTCTTCACAGCCACGGCAGGCCAAGATTGAGCTAGCAAGATCACTCTGGTTAGGCAGCTGATGGAAATCTCATATGAAAGAAAGCTGTTACCGGTCCTGAGGTCTGCATGCATCACCTAGCGTATTATCTGGAATTTAATACAGAAAATATTAATTTAGATACACAGATCTCTGTAGAGTGGATAGGATGCTTTTGGAGACAGGTAGCAAAAAACTCCTAACAACCTGGTCTAAATACAACAGGATTTATTGGTTTTTACCAATGAAAAGTGCAAGAACAGGGTAGGCCTCACGAGTGCTTTGAGGCAAACAATCACTCTGCCATAAACACCCCAGTATTTTGCTCCCTAAAGTATTTTCTCTGCCCTTTGTAATGCACTGTTGTCTTCCCTTGTGTGCCTTAAGAAACAGAAGCTGAGGCCAGGACTCTAATCCAAGTGATTTATTTCCAAAATCCCTACCTAGAAGGAGAGCAGGGCAGTCAGACACTAACATTGGAAGGCAGCTAATGTAGTATGTATTACCCAGCAAGTGACTAAGGGCCACTTGAGTGCAATCCCCCTGAGCAACTCCAGGGGGCAGTGCAGCAAGCCTCAAATCAGCTGTCACTGGAGCAAGGAGTCGGGTGTGTCAGCACTAGGCTGACCAGCAGTCCTTGGGTGAGAGTACATCTCCCTCACGGTAACACAAGCGCTAAGCAGCCAAGGCCTCTCGTGGGCTCCCTGCTAGCTGCATGGGAGGCCACACCTGTGTCGCAAGGTGCCACGCTGAGTAGCTCCTCTGACCTACTGCAGGGGATGCATGTCCAGCCGGATCAGTTGTGGGACCCACAAGGGACGGAAGGTAATGCCTGGCCTGGCTGGGGAAGGGAGCGGTACACAGGACAGCATGCTACCACCCCAGAATAACTGTGCAGCCAGCTGGACTCGCTAACAGACACTGGGTTACTGAAGTCCAAGGCACAGAGATCTCCTAAGGATCACAAACCCAAGGGCTCAGACATCAGGCAGCAGCCGAAGTGGCTGAAATAGACCAGCAGGAGGCTGCTGTGTCCCAGCCAGGGCCACCAGATGAGGGGGCAGGGGCCAGGCTGGCCAAGGGCTGCCATGACAGAGTCTGGGCCCAAAGGTGCCAGAGTTTGGGATATTTCAAGAGTAGCCAGAAATCTGGACTGTTATATGGAGCCCCCTCATCTGCAATGTTGGAAATGAATTCAAACTGTCATGCCTGCTGTGCAGGCCAAGCACACGTCTGTGGGCCAGACGCAACCTTGGGCTGCCAGTTTGCGTCCCCTCATGAAGAGCCACCGCATAATTTTACAGAAGGGAAAATGAGACAGTCTCAGAGACAGCCAGCAACTCACCCCTCAAGTCATATAGCTGGTCACACACAAGCTGGGCCCAGAAGTCACGTCTCGCTATTGGGTTCTGGTGCACTGAGCTCCAAAACCAAACTGAAGAGGGCCAACAGGCCTCACGGGACCAGCAGTCTGATTTTGTAAATAAAGTTTTATTGGAACCCAGCCACACACATCTGCCCTCTTTTCCCACTACAATGACAGAATTGAGTCCCTGGGACAGATATCACATGGCCTCACAAAGTTGAAAATATTTACTGTCTGACCTTTCCAGAAAGCTTGCTGACTCTTGCTCTAGACCCCTGACATTTTCAGATGTCGTGTATCGTGTTTCATCTACTTATGCCACATCCCAAGTGAGTGATTATTTAGTAAAACATCAGAATCCTATTTGCAGTGTGGCAGGGTGGGGGCACAGGACTATATGACAGGATGGGGACAGCAGCTGAAGCTCATCTCATGCCACAAGATGAAGAGAAAGGAAACTGCTCCCCATGACAACGAGGACAAGAGCGACCTCTTCCAGTAGCTCCGAAAAGAAGAAGGAATTAAGTTGAATTAAGAGACAGGTGAATCTGAAATTTCTACAGTACCTGGGTGTGGTAACACACACCTGTAGTCCCAGCATGCTTTGAGGCTGAGGCAGGAGGACTACACACTGGAGCCTACCCTGGATGACTGTGCCAAACCCTGGCCAAGACAGAGGGTGTCATTCTGTGCCAAGGTCCTGGGTTCAATCCTCAGTACCAAAAAACAAGGCACTTCCAGATAAGCAAAATTTTAGATAAACAGAATTTGATGGTGGCTGTGGACAAACCACAACACACACACACACACACACACACACACACACCCTTTGGAAACAAGAAAATATGATTCACAAAGGAATTCCAGAGACTGCTCCAAGTTGCACGGAAATTGAGCAACCAGTAAGTGAATGAGAGGAGGCTGTGGTGGTGGGAAAGAGGGTTTAACCCAGGGAGATCAGCCAGGACCCTTGAGGAAGACAGGAGCTCAGAAGCTGCAGGGTGCTGTGGGGCTCCCCTGCTCCCCAAGTGTCAGGTGTGTGAAGCTTTGTGTCCTCCCTCTTCCCTGCCACCTCCTCCAGCAGATAAGCCCAGAGAGAGGCATAGCTTGGCTCCTGGGCTCCTGGGCTCCTGGCCCTACTACAGTGCAACAGCATCTTCTGGGGGCCACGTGGAAGGTTCCCAGCAGGGGTAGGGACTCTGCAGGGGTGAGTGGCAGTAGGAGTGCCAGCACAGGGACAAACCCTCAGGGTGGAGCTCCACCCGTGTGCTCCACCTCCACTCTCTCCACTTGGAAGCTGGACAAGGGAAAGAAGTGTCACATAATGGAAACAACTGTTGATAAGGTCAGTGAGCGGCCACTTCACAGCACATGTCATAAAGGCATGATCGGTTCTGGCCGAAGTCTCAACGCGAGGGATTTTGATGCTCTCCATTCAGACGTCACACGATTCCTCCTCTTGGCTATCAGGAAACTATCAGTTCTCAAGCAGGAGCAGTGGCTCAGATCAAGGATACATCATGGCTCAACAGTCAGTAGAAGATGGATGTGCACTGCTAAGCATAGTAAATAAATTATTGATCAAAACATGATGAAGTCGTCTGCAGTGTTGTCAAGTACAGGCTTATGGACATACGCTATGAAATTAAGTGGGCTGTGTATCAGGCGTTGTTGTATGTGGTTGGAACTCTGAGGTGGCCACTGATCCATGCCTTGTATCAAATATTAATGCAAATCAAAGCAGAAACAGCGTTTCTCAGGAAATAAGATCACATTGTTTCAGAGAACAGACAGGAAGGTAACAACTAGAAAATAAAAGATAGCTTAAAATCTTCCTGCTCTTTGGACATTGAACTCTCTCCCAGTAACAAAGGGACATTCATCACTTGGAATCAAATCATTAAAGCTATAAAACTCCACCAGTGCATGTAGGAACTGTGATTAAGATCATGCAAAGAATTGTTTTTCTGGTCTTCATTCTAAGATTAACTTGAACTAGTCAGAATTAGAAAGTTCACTTGGAACGGGGTGTATGGCTGTGTGGTGTGTGGGTATTTCCATGTTTCCATTTCCACATACACAACATAGTTAAAATTCTAATTTTTCCTGAGGACAAATCAACTGACAGGGAAAGGTGGGTGACCAAATCTTCTCAGGGTGACCTAAAAGAAGAAGTATTACTGATGTATGTGAATTAACAGGTGATGGCAAATGCATGAACGAGTTTAGTAAGAGAATAAATGAGGTACATAGACTAAGTTCTTAACAAGTTCAAAGATTCGAAACTTATTGCTATACTATGGAAGAAAGAATCCTGATGCACAAACAAAAGACGTAAGGGCTGGTGAGACAGCTCAGCAGACTAAGCAACAGCTTAGGCAAGTGCAGGGACCCGGATTCACTTCCCAGCATGAGACATCACCCCCGCTCTTGGGCGCACTGAGCTGGCCACTGAGACTGGGCGTGGCAGCACACTCTTGTAATCCCAGGGTTGGGTAGGCTGAAAACAGGAGGATCACTATGAGTCTGAGTTGTATAGTGAGACCCTGTACCAACTTTTAAAAAAAAATTTTAAAAAAGGAAACAAAAGACATACATACAAGACTGTATGTTGCTACTTTATTTATAATAGAAAAAAGAAGAAAGATACTGACCTCAAAGCCCAAAAGGGAGACAGTAAATCCCACCCATCAGAGTTTGTTTGCTTCGGCACTGCCATGGTACCTGACCAGCAAGACACGGGGGTGGAATCAATGAACATGTGACTTGTTCTTAGTGAAACTAAACTGTGGGTTTCAAATCCCAGCTTTACTATTCAACTGAGGTGTGACCTAAAGATGTTAGCATTCTCTGCCTCGTGTTCCTTACCTGAAAACTCAGTGTGATGTGGGTTCCCTACATCATAGGGCTTTGTAAGGATGGATTCTTTTAGCACAAGCCACTCCCAGAGTGATCCCAGATGTGTGGGCAGCGGTCAGCAAGCACTTACGAAGATGGCAAATTCTGCAGTAGACCAGCAAGCTGTGAAGATACTTAGAGACTAAGGAAAATTTGTGCCAGTTTGCTTTGTAAGTTGAGATATGACCTATAAAGTTCACAAATATTCAATTTACAGCCCAATGTCTTTATATATATATATAAACATGCATACATATGATATATGTCATACATTATATACATATATATATATATATATATATATTTATGATGACATATATCATCATTTCATTCCCCATCTACCAAGAGGGAAACTCAGGCCTGAGTTTCACATAAATGGAATCAAATTGTGTGGGGTTTTCCTTTGCTCAACTTTATGTTTGTGAAAGTTCCCCTTTTTCTGGTGCTGTGTAGTATTCCTCTCTTTGTTTTTTATTTATCTTTTTTTTATTTTATCATTTTTTTTATGGCCAGCTCAGCCCGCCCTGGGAATAGGGCTGGCGTAGCATGTGCTGCCAGGGATTGAACCGCGATTCCTGTGATTGCCTAAGCTTGCCTAAGCTGACACTTTAGACTGCTGCGCCATCTCGCTGGCCCTTTTTGAAATGTACTACATTTGAAGATTCTTGCTACCATGAGTGGGGATTGAGTTTCTTCCTATTTAAGTTATTCTGAGTAAAGCTATAGTGAACATTCTTGCACAGGACTCTTGGTGGACATGCTCATGTGGATGTTGTGGATATTGTCATGGGCTCAATTGTCTCCTCCTGTCCTGTCCCAAAGTCAGATGTTGAAGTCTTCACCCCTAACAGCTTAGGATGTGACTGTAGTTAGAGACACAGTCCTCACAGAGGTAAAAGTTAAAATGGGCTTAGTAAGTTTGATCCTAATCCGATATGACTGATGGTCTTCTAAGAAGAGGTCTTTTGAATACAGATTCACAGGCAGGGCAGCCAACATGAGGACACAGGGGAAGCCAGCCATTCACAGACCGAGGACAGGCTCCTGCTGGAGCTCCCTTCACTAGTTCAGAAGGGCGCCACCCTACCAGGACCTAGATCTCAGGCATCAGCCCCTTCAACAGCAAGAAAATACACTTCTGTATTTATTATGCTTTGACACAACAGTGCTAGCAAATTAACATAGGCATGTACCTAAAAATAGAATTGCTGAGTCATAAAATATATATGTGTGTGCATGAGTATGTGCATATATACAACTGGCTCTGATGGGCTCTGCTGAACTGCCAATATGTTAAATTTAAAAATCAAGGAAATGATTCACATATTATGCTTCCAATTTTATGTACATACACACTTTTTTTTTTTTGTATTTTTAGGGAAGGGTCTACAGGGATGCACAGGGTGTTTGGGGTCTCACTAATAGATCAGACTCATCGTGATTCTCCTGCTTACAGCCTCCCAAGAGCTGGGATTACAGGTGTGCACCACTATGCCCTCTCTCAATTGCCGGCTCAGTGCGCCCTGGGGGTGGGGATGGCACGGCACAAACATACTTTTAAATGCCTGTGTTTCCAAATAGAAATAAAGGCCAATGGTAGAAGGAATTCATCCCAAAGAGAACTACAAGTCTTTTATACCTCTCTTCCATTTATTATATATAGCCAATATGGCTCACTTACATAGCATGCAAATATAAAACGTATTTCCATTTTAATAATGGTCACCTGGAGAGATTACCAGTGATTGTTATTTAATGTCATGCTCATTTCTGCATTTCAGATTTCTCCATAGTAGAGGCAAATTACTTAGACTCAGATGAGAGAAATGTCCCTAATGAGGAGGAAAGCCTGGAAGGACATAGGGTAGCATGTTGTTAGCACCAGTCTCTGAGTTGTGAGTCTTGGGATCATTGTTGTCTTGTCCTCATTTTAATTGTCTGCATTTCCCACAAACTGTAGTGGCCATATGTTAGTGCAATTATGAGAGTGGAGGATGAGAGGATCCTCCTAAAAAATAGCAGACAATAAACCACAAAGCTTTGTAAAGCACACCAAGATGGGCCAAGCCATATTACAACAATTGTTGGCACATGGCAGTTGTAGGACGAGCTACCACCATGTGCACCAGTAAGGAGAGAAACACTTCTGACTGAACTGTTACGCTTCCTCAGTAGTCCCATGCACACCAATCTCAAGGATTCATGTTTCTTCACATAATGGAAGAACTGACCGCATGTAGCAGGAGGCACCATAGCAGCTGAAAGGAACTGACATGGTTTAAAGTCCCTAGGGCCTGGGCGGGCCTCAGTGCCATCCACAGCAGAAAGAACCAAGGGCTGGAAAAGTCTCTGCAGAGCCCAGGGAGACAACAGCAGATGGAGGAGCTAAACCCTGGCTCTGATCACCCATCCGTGGTGACCAAGAGAGGAAGATTCACCCACTCACCACGTGGCTCTCTCTCTCTCTCTCTCTCTCTCTCTCTCTCTTTGGGGGACACTCACTGGTCAGGCAGGGAGCCATGACGTTTAATGGGCTAATGTCTGGAGAATGCTTTGAAGATGAAAAGTACCAGGTGGGTACCATCACCATACACTTCTTAAGGTGATGCATGAGAGTAATAATAAAGTTCTCCCCCACTGGGCCTTTCATCCGTGGATTTCAAAGCACTTAGCAAACCTTAATTAAGTCTCCCATCACCTCTATGAAGTAAGCACTAATAGCTTCTTCCACTCAGTGGAGAAAAAACAGAGGCTAAGAGATTTGTCCAGGCCCTGGGAGAGTCTGAGAAAAGGGCAATGACAGATAGATGTGCACTCGGTGTCTCTTCTGTGCAGGGTCTCCTGTGACAATCCCAGCATGTACTGCTAGAACTGGCCTGGGCCAGGTCACAATCTCCTTTCACTCAATTTTCAAAAAAGCTTTCAGAGCACTTGTTAAACAGAGCCATTATTTAAATAAAAATATACATTTCTAATGAAATAAGTTGTATTAAAAACAACAGTGACAAAAATTCTAAGCACATCACTCCTAATTATTTTACAACTTTTCTATGGTGGCCAGCACTCTGGAAGTTAGGTACCTGTGGAGCACCTGGGTGGGGGCAACGGAAAATGATGTGTGCTGTGGTAACCACACTCACTTCCACGTTGAGGACATCACATGGTTGCTTGCGTTCAGCCACAGTGACATTGTTTATACTACAGAATCAGTGGGTGACACAGATTAAGTCTTGATGGATCCTTCTCTTGTAGACTTAGGAAGTGAGGGAGAAAAAGTTAATAAGGCAAGTTGGCTTTGAAAGGGCATCATTTCCATAGCTATGATATTGCCAACAATATCCCCCTCAGACATGAGAAAATTGCCTTTGTCATTCAGAAACCTTGAATCTAGTTCAGCCAGAAGTCACCCATGAAGTCACTGACAAATGAGTGGTCCTCCTACAGACATCTTCATTGTTTCCTTCCCAACTTATTCGTTATGTAACTGAAAATATCCTCAGCATTTACATCAGAACTAAATTCCCTTCCAATACAACCATAGGTCAGCTACAAAGGGAAGAGTTTGATAAAACTCGATGTAAGCCTTCTCTGAGAATCCTTCCGCAGGATTTGTGCTTTATTTGTAAATTGTGTGCCACACGTCTCTTCAACTGACACAATTTATTATTGTATAGTTTTCTTCTAAAGAGCCCGCTGCTGCTAGACATTAGCAGCACACAGTAGTGGGCCGGCATCTGGGCGAGCACAGGCCTCGTCCTGTGCCATACAACAATTGGTTCTTGGAGCGTGAAGAGCAGAGGTGAGGTCTAGGCCAATGTCGGTGTGAAACTGATCAGTCTTAGGGACAAGTAGGCCCTGATACTAAGTTCCCTCAGTCAAGCATGTCACAAAATTTGCAAAGGAAGACACTTGAATAATGATTGTGAGATCATCTCCTCTCTCCACATTGACTCATTTGCTATGATACTACCACCTGTGTACACGAGTGTTGGCATGGTGTTACTGTGATGATGGCCAAGAATTTGAGCTAAGCCAGTGTGGTAGTAACCCCAGCAAGGGGGAGGCTGAGGCAAGAGGATCACAGGTTGGAGTCTAGCCTGGCAACTCAGCAATGTGGTGAAAACCTGTCTCAAAATAAAGAAGGGCTGGGGTATAGCACACAGCAAAGTCTGTGGGTTTAATCTTCATCATCAAAAAAATATTGATCTGAAAATGCATTTAGCTCAGTCCCCATGGAAAATACCAGGATGTAGGGAGCTCATAAGCCCTTCCCTATACTGTTAGGTCAGCCTGAGCCATGACAGTGG
>PVKN010006084.1:0-29268 GCA_004027915.1 Capromys pilorides
TCTCTCTCTCTCTCTCTCTCTCTCTCTCTCTCTCTCTCTCTCTCTCTCTCTCTCTCTCTCTCTCTCAAACCAAAACTCAGGGCCCTTCCCAAGGTAGGCAAGCACTCTATCACTTCATCCCTAGCCCTAGGATGATCTTTTTAAAAGCACAAATGTCTCCTGTCATGGCTCTGTTTAAAATCTGCCTATAATTGCCCATTGACACTGGAGCTAGATACAATCTGAATGGTGGCTCAGGGAGGGACTTTCATGTCCTGATCCTCAGCTCTGTATTTTTGTTAACTGCCATGTACCCCATCGTAAAGCCATAGTACCTAAGGGTTGCTTCCTATCATACCTAAACATGTGTTCTTTTGCATCTCTAGAATTTTGCACATTCTCCTTTGGCCTAGAATTTTTCCTGGATTTTTTTTCCCTATACATTCACTCAACAAACATCTATTGAGCACCTACAATGCTTGGCATTGTTCTGACTGCTAGAGATGCAACAGTAAAGAAAACATTTAAAGTCTCTACTCTCATGGAGCTCATTTTCCAGTGGGAAAAAATATTCTTATATCCAGTCTTTCAACACCATATCACCCCCCTAGGAAGCCTGCCCTGACAGCTTTCAGGTAGGAAGGACGCACTCTACTCTGTGCCTGCCATGGCAGTCACAATGGTAATTGTCATCATGTCCCATCTGCCTTCTCCAAGAGCCGGGACAATGTCTTGTCCATTTCCATTTTTATATCACTTTCACCAGCCCAGGTCCCTGGTCCATGGAAGTGCCTAGCAAGTTGATTGAATAAGTGAATGAATAAATCAAGAGGGAATAAATGATGAGTGTGCTTTTGGGGTGTCAGTGAGATGCATTGCCTTGCAAATGCTTAAAATCTTGACAGTAGAAATTGTCTCCTTTAGGCAAAGCATCACCCATCCCCTGCTGCTCTTTTGAATACAAATGATCCTGAGAGTAAGATGTTTGCATGAATAATCCTATCAGAGCTGGCTGGGGAGGTCAGGATTTAAAAGAATTTATCATCTGCAGTAAGAGATAAAAGGCAGAGACAAGAAAGGAGGCTGAGCTTTGGGATCCAACTTTCTGAGCTCAGGACATTAGTTAGAGGTATTAGACAGGACTATGGGGAAACAGCAAGGGCTCTGAACCGGGCATTGAGCTCTAGCTCTGGTTCTGACACCAACTCTGCGCAGCTTCTGGCAAGACTTGGTTTTGTGAACTCTAACGGAAAGTTGACATAGATATGATCAGGGCCCCTCAACAGTCAGCAAGCCTCCGTGGCTCTAATGCTAGCACATTTGTCATCACTGTGGTCTACAACAAGGCACTTCGTCCTCAGTGCCTGTTTCCTCATCTACAAAATAGAGCAGGGTGTACATCACTCAGAGGATTAGGAGATAACCTCAACAAATTAATACCAATAAAAGTGCTTCAAGTCTTGCTACTTGAAATTCACCCCTTTGGTGGAGCTGGGCAGGGGAATAAGTGCTTGCCTGGCAAGTGCAAGGTCCTGAGTTCAACCCCTGGTTGAAAGAAAGAAGGAAAGAAAGAAAGAAAGAAAGAAAGAAAGAAAGAAAGAAAGAAAAAAAAAAAGTTCCCCCCTTTGGCTAAGCTTGTGCACTCCCAACAGCTCTTTTGAAGCTAAATGGCCCCAGGAGTAAGAGGCCTGCAGCAATAACCCCAGGAGTAGTTATGAACTCTGTCCCTCACTCAGCGGTTAGTATAGAACCTGGGATACCATGCACACCCAATAGAGGTTAGCTACTATTAAATGAACCAATGGTGAACATTAGGATGTCTGTAGCCCACAGGAAGCCAAACCTGCAAAAGAGTCTAGGAAAAATAATAGCAGGCCCTGTATCAAGTTCGTCATACACTAATCACCTTGCAGCCAGGAGGTGAATGCGTTGAAGTCACCTTGGAAGGCAGGTATTGCTTCCGCTAACTTACCAGTAAAGCTCAGAGCAAGTGAATAAGGTGCCCAGTTCATGTTGGTGGCAAATGGTGTAGCCCAGTCTCACATGAGGCTTCACTTGATGCCAAAGAGCCTCACCCAATATGAAGACTTTTCAGTCAATTTTTCTGCAGGAAAAATTTTAATCTCACCTGTTTTTCTCCCTTAGAAACTCTAATTGCACGGATATATTTTTTTCTTCCCAACTCTTCTTTCTTTATCTCCTGTTATATTTTGGGCAGTTTCTGTTACTCAACTTTCAAGTTCACTAATCTTTTCTTCTGTGATCTCTAGTTGTTTGCTAATCCCATTCAGTGTATATTTCATCTTATACACTATAATTTTCACATCCAGAGATTTGATTTAGATCCTTTTTTATGTCTATCATATCCCTATTTAACTTTTTCTTTTCTTTCAGAAGAGTTGGTGATCAAACTCAGGGACTTACACGTGCTGGACAAACTCTCCAGTGTCATGATTTAGCCCTAGCCCTAACTTTTTTATACATAAAATATGGTTAAAATAACTGTTTTCATATCCTTGTCAGCCAATTCCAATGCATATATCCATTCTGGAATGAATTCTACTGATTGGTCTTTTTTCGTTCTGCAGATTGTGTTTTTCTATTTTGCTGCATACTTACTAATCTTTGATTTGAATACCCGTTAAGAATGGCTGTGAGAAGCACTGGTTTAGGTCAACCATTGCAGTGTTACAGTAGCCAGAGACTGGCTTAGGGTGAATGTGTGATCCAATTCTGTCCAATAAGCCATGTAAGCAATTCTGCAGAGAAACTTTTGGGAAACTTTTCTTCAGCCTTAGGAAGGAGACCAATTCTCTGACTGTGACTATGAATGGGACATCAGGAACTTCTGCATTTATTGAGAACTTACTGTGTGCCCATGCTGTGCTAAGTGCATCAAGCCATGCGATCTTATCAGTAAGGCTTTGAAGTACATATAATTGTGATGCCCATCTTACAGATAAGGAAGCTGTGGAGAACACCTGCAGAGGGCTGAATGTCATTTCTCAGGTCATGTGAGTAGCAAAAAGGCAGAGATGAGCTAGGAAGCCAGGTTTTTCTGCCTCCAGAATATTTAGCCTTAAAACTTTATTCTTTTCTGCCTCTGCAGCAAGCAGTCCTAATCCTGATGAGCCCTCTCCTCCCACTGATCCATATTCATATTGCTCAGAGCAAGTAATTGGGGCTGCCAAGGGGTGCTGAGAAGCCATTCTAATGGGCTTGCTCAACTCCTTTCGGTACAGCATTCCCTGCTGGGGCCGTGGGGCCTCTTCTGTCAATATTGATGCCTTTCTGAGACACTCAGAACCTGCCACGGATGGAGAAGCAGCTGCTGCTGAGATTTAAAGAGAGACAGGAAAAGAAAAAAAAAATACAAATCCCCTCTATAAGGTCACTACTTGGTATAGCAGGCCCAGAAAACCCCTGTGCCTACGGGGAATCTACAAGAAGGTGAGATCAGATATAAGCTGACCTTTAGTGGACTTGCAGAGGCTCCTGTGCCCAGGCTCTGCTTAGCTGCCTGCCCAGAAGCACCCCAGAAAGCAGGTAGGCTGGGAAAGTCAACTTTGGCCTGGAGAGGATGTCTCTCCAGGTGTTCTCCTGAGGAAGCTGTGACTTTAGCTGCTGCCCAGCTTGAAGACCACCAGAGGCTCAGACAGGGCATATATCTGGAGGGTGAGGTTAGGACAACAAACTATCCCTGTCAAGGATACTGTGACATAAGGAATTTCAACGTACAGTGAGAAGGCCTGGGTTTACGGCCCAATGAATGTGTTATCTCCTCTGGCCATTGGAATGTATCCCACTCAGACATTCATTCATCTTGCCATCATGACAGTACAAAGTCATGGGAATGGAAATAAAATGCTGAGCTTAATTCCTGGCATGTAGAACGTCTTTCATAAGTGCAGAAAGTCCTGATGGACATAGAATGCAAGAGTCACTACTCCATGCTGTCTTTTCCATGGGGACCATAACACAGCTATGTAAAAGAGCTTCAGAGACAGAGTTTATATTCTAGCTCTGTTGCCTATACTGCCATCAATCTTGGGCAGTTATTTTGAGTGTCAATTTGACTGAGCCCTAGGGTGCCCAGACACTTAACCAAATATAATTCTGGATGACATTAACATTTAAATTGCTAGACTGAGTTGAGCACGCTCTCAAATGTGGGTTTCATCTTTTCAGTTGGAACCTACATAGAGCAAAAAGATAGAGTAAGGGAGAAGTTTACCCTGTCTGCTTGAGCTGCAGTATTAGTCTTCCTTGGCCTTGGGCTTGGGTCCAAAGATCAGTTTTTCTTGGATCTCAAGCATGCTGGCTTGACTTACTCCCATCAACCTTTCTGATTCTCAAGCATTTGGGCTTAGAATGATGTTATGATGCAGCTTTCCTGGTGTCTAGCTTACTTACTATAAATCTTGAGATTTTTCAGGCTCTATAATTATGTAAGACAATTCCTTATAGTGTTAATTACCTATGCATCCATCTATCTATTATCTATCTATCTACCTATCTCTCATCTTTCTTCCTATGTGCTTATTCTATTGTTTCTGGTCCTCCAGAGAATTCTGACTCCTACACTCCACTTTCCTAACCCTGTTTCCTGTTCTATTAACTGGTAGTAATCATTCCTTCTTAGTGGGTTGTTGTGAGGGCAGCAACTACTGTGTCAACTACAATACAGTTTGCAATATGCAATGGAGTGGATCTGAATAAGAGGTTGTGGGCTCAAAGGAGCATATATCTCACTCTTAAAGAACAGCTTCTTATAAAAAAAAAGAAAGTGGAGCAAAACTGAGTGACTGTCATGTAGGTAGTTAAGGACAACATTTCTTAGGAAGCAGGAACAGTATAAGCCAAGGTCTGGAGGCAAAATAGTTTATAGTCTGATTGTAACATTTTATCCAGGGATCTAGAGTTTATATTGCATTAATAGTTTTTTGCTTATCTTGAAGGCAAAGAGAAACTATTTAAAAATTTGGAGTAACGGTGATGTGAATCTATCAGATTTTGAAGTGTGCATTTTCAGTTTCTTATGACTCAGGTCCAGTGGTTCCACCTGCCTAACTGGGCTTTTCGAAGACCAGACAAAGTTATGTACCTTGAGGTGCTTTGTAAATTATCAAGTGCTTGGCAGATATAAGGCAGGTTTATCTACAAATAAGTCACTATTACTATATCAGCTCCAAGGCTTTTGCCTCCCTGGCAGTTTTCTAACCAAAAACACAAATGAAACAGTTGATGGAATAAGAACTTAGTTGGAAAATTCTAAAATGTTGATGAAATGTAGAGATTTCTTCATTACTTCCCCAGCATCTAGGTGAATTCGGATCTTCTGAGAAGTAGATGTCAAAAGGAGTTTGATAAGCAGGAAATTTCTTAGAGCAGAAATGCCAGGGAGAGAAGTAGAGAGGGATCTAGGAGGAGCTGGGAGAGCTGTCACTCTGATAAGAGTTTGGTCTTAAGGGAAGGGAGAAGCAAGAGGAAGAAGGAACAATAAGTGGAAGTGTCTTAGAGATCAATGGAAGGCCCTCCAATAAGGCCAGTATGGCGTCCTTGAGCCAAAGACATCTTTTAGGGAAGGCAGTTCTGTGACTTCTAGGATCAGAGATGCATTAGTATTCCTGCTGCCCTCAGCCACACATCAGAAGCAGCCCCATTCTTCATGTGCCCGCAGCCTGAGAGCATCGCACTACCTGTTCGTTACCTTTCCTGTGGCTAACAACTTTGATTTTCAATCACAAATCTGCTCCTTTCCTGTCTTCAGTCCTCACACTCATCTTTGAGCCAATCAGAGCACCACAGTGTCCTGGCAGCCGCAATTGGTACATTCATGCACATGTGACCTAAATTGGTCTAATCAAAGAGAATTCAGTTTCATGACGAACGTTAGGAGAAAAAAATGCTCACTTCATTTATCTACATTTAAATCAGGGAGGATGGCATTCGGGAATTGTGGCAGTGCCATTGACCATATGAGGACAGCTCCCTAGCAGAGGCTACAAAACTGAAAAAAGAGGAGTTGCACAGTTCAGACACCAGTTGAGCCCTTTTCTCTCAGACATGTTTGGAGCCTGAATTCATCTCATGACTGAATTTCCTAAAACTGTCTATTCAAAAATTTTAAATACTGGTTGCATGTTAAGTCTAAGGCATTTGATATTCAGAAAGACAGTGATATTAAGCTCAAGTATGTATTTTATAGAGTAATAGTATCACTGAGCTTCTCTTCTGGAGGGTTAACAACTTAAGTTTGCAGACCAAAATATTAGAGAAAAAGAAGGGCTACAAGGATAGCCAACACTTTGGCCCTAGCCCTTCAAGGTCAGTGAGGACTCAGGACATAAGAGAACCTGAACTGTAACATCCTGTAACTCAGTGGTATCCTAAATTTTCTGTTCAAGGAAATTATGGGGCCACAGAGGAAAGGGATCAATGATATATAGTGTGCCTAAAGAGAGTCACCTAAAGAGAAAACGTTCTCTCAGGCTTTCACAGAGAGAAAACTGGTCAAGCAATGGCCATGACTCATCCAGACAGCTGACACTGACAAAAGCTCTACAAAATGCTGTACATGGTTTCCAGGTAAATCCTCAGGGGATTTGACTGCCCTTGTCAGATAAAAAAAGTTACATGTTTTGTTATATATGTCTTGCATTAACTTGGACTTAACCACCCAGCAGAAAATTTTAACCATGAGGCATAAAAAGTAAAGCCAGATAAGTATGCTGAACTGTAAAAGTTTCAAGTCAACAGCTTCCGACATTGCCAGTTCTGCTGATAACCCACTACTACTATGGAATATTAGACTATGTATGCAACTACTTTCTGTTAGTTCAATGAGAAGAAATATTTGTACCAACAGTGTTTAGAAAAGTTATTATGTCTGAACCTTATACTCTGAACAACTACTATGAAGACAATACTATGTATTGTATTAATTATAGTGGCTGTCCTACTAACGCGTTTTTACACTGTCTCATTGTTATTTCTTATTAAAAGTAATAAAAAAATCTTTAATTTTTTAATTTAACAACTTTATATTAAGGTATAATATACAAAAATGCACAGATTTAAGGTGTATATTTTGATGTTTGGGCATATGTAAACACTTTTAAAACCATCACTATAACCAAGATAAAGAACACACACACATACACACACACACACACACATACACACACACACACACCCTTGGCTTCTAACTTTCTTCTGATTCTTTTAATCTTTCCTCTCAATCCATCCTTGGGCAGTCATTGCTCTGTTTTCTGTCATCATA
Source organism: Capromys pilorides (assembly GCA_004027915.1). Taxonomy (NCBI): domain Eukaryota; kingdom Metazoa; phylum Chordata; class Mammalia; order Rodentia; family Capromyidae; genus Capromys; species Capromys pilorides. The sequence continues at coordinate 7,262 of PVKN010006084.1, forward strand.
TTATTTTCTATAAAGAGAATCACAAAGTGTCAGAGAGATAGCTCCCCACACTTAGTGCCTGCTTTGGCAAGTGCAGTGACCAGGGTTTGATCCCCTGTCCCATATGCCATGCCAGCCCTGCCCTAAGGGCATGCTGAGCCAGTGACCAAGTCCAGGTGTGGTGGTGCAAGCCTGTAATCCAGTACTGAGGAGGCTGAAAACAGGAGGATCAATATGAGTCTGAGCTGTGTCTGAGACCCTGTACCAAATACATAAAATGAAAAAGAAAAAAAAAAAAGAATCATATATCTTTTATTTTTTTGTTTCTTGGTCTGACTTCTTTCATTCAGTATGATCATTTTGAAATTCTATGGTGCCATGATACCATGGTAAATGTATCAACAGTTCATTCTTTCTATTAAATAGTGTTTCCATCACACAAACACACATTCACCCATTATGTCGGTTGTTTCCTATTTGAAACTATTACATATAAGGCTGTTGAAAGCATTATGTAGAAGTCTTTCTAGAGACATTCACCTTCACTTCCCTTTGGAAAATATTCAGGGGTGAATGAGTAAAATCATATGGTAGGTGTTGTAATTAGGGTTTTAAAGGGGGAATGATACAGGACACATGCTTTATAAGACTGTTTTACAGTAGTCACCCAGAGATTCATCTACAAAGAGAGTGCAAGAAATATTTGGGGCTGGGAAGATAGCACAGTTGTATAAGTGCCTGCATGGAGAGTGCAGGGTCCTGAGTTCAATCACCAGTGCTGGAAAAAAAAAAAAAAAGCAATCTTTCCACTCACTAAATACCAAAGGACCAATATCGAATTCATGCTGTGTACATAAGTGTATGGCTTTGCTCCTGCTTGTTTCCTCTCTTTTCTGCTTCCAGTCACTTTGTTGTTTAATCCATAAGACTTTGATTTCCATTCAGCTGTATTATGCCTTTCCATTTTTATTTCTTCTTTAGATTTCTTACACTAAGGAGACTATACAATATTTATACATTCAGGTCTGCTTTATTTCACTTATGAGTATATGTTTAATATACATCCATTTATATATGAAGTCTTCCAGTTTATCATTCTTTATAGCTGAGTAATATTCCATTGTTTAAAAGTACCACATCTTTTTCAACCATTCTTCAAACGATGGGCATTTTGGTTGTTTCCAAGAGTTGGCTATTACAAATTGGGCTGCTATAAATATAGGTGCACAGATATTGATATGGTATGATGTTTTCAGTTCTTCTGGGAAAATTCCCAGTAGGGGGATAGTGGATTGAATGGGATTTCCAGTTCTAGCTTTTTAAGGAGCCTCCACACCACTTTCCATAATGGTTGCACCAATCTGCATTCCCACCAGCAGTGGAGAAGAGTACCTTCTTCCCCACAGCCTCTCCAACATTTGTTGTTGGTTCAACATTGGTCCTAGGAACTTTCAAAAGGTTTTTTACATTGATGATAGCAGCGCGCAACACTGAAACTAGGATTGGAATGCGTGTTATTCTGGTCGTTTAGATGTATACTGCTTCCACTGTAAACTCAGTTACTGCTATACTCCCTCTCAAGTAAATGGTTGGTTAACAAAATAGGGTATTAAGGGAGAGTAAGAGACTAGGCAAAATGCCACACGCTTGATAGGCTACAATTTTGTACATCCTTGGATTTCTAAATGTCTGTGTAAAAATGTACAAATGCTTTTATCAAATTCTGAAGAGATTTATTAGAATATCAATGATTGACAGAAAATACTCATTGCAAGATAAGTCTAAGATGTTTGATATTCAGAAAGACAGTGATGTTAAGCTCAATTATCTATGTTATAGAGTAATAGTATCATGAAGCTTCTCTGCTGGAGGGTTGAGAATGTAAGTTAACAGTCCAAAAATTGGAGAAAAGATGGGTTACAAGGATAGCCAACATTTTGTCCCTATCCCTCCAAGGTCAGTGAGGACTCAGGACACAAGAGAACCTGTGCTGTATCATCCTATAACTCAGAGATTTCTCAAATTTTCTGTTCAAGGAGATTAAGGGACCTCACAGGAAAAGGATAAACGAAGTATAGTGTGCCTAAAGAGAGTTATCTAGAGAGAGGACAGTCTCTCAGGCTTTCACAGAGAGCAAACTGGTCAAGCAATGGCTGTGACTCATACCAATGGCTGACACTGGCAACAGCTCTACAAAGCACTGTACATGGTTCCAAAGTTAATCCTGAGGCTATTTGACCCTGGAAGATACAAAAGATGAATGATCTATTACATAGGTCTGGCCTTAACTTGCCCTTGATCACCCAGCAGGAAAGCTTAATTATGAGGAATAGAACACAGAGCTAGATTAGTATGATGAGCTGTAAGAGGCTTATACCAACAGCCTCCAACATTGCCAGTTTCACCGGTATCCTACTACAATTATGGAACGTTGGACTATATATACAATTACTCCCTCTTTGTACAAAGAGAAGATAAAATTTTGTTGTGGTTGTTTTTTTCTTTTTTTCCTCCCCTACTAATACAGATTAGAAAATTTATCATGTCTACACACTGTGCTCTGTATAACTACCATGAGGACAACAATATTCAATGTATCAATTATTATAAATGCACTACTAATGTATTTTGAAACTATCATATCATTATTTCTTATTAAAAATAAAAAATAAATACCAAAGGAATCCAGTGAAGGGCTGGATTCCACAACAATATCCTGCATGAGTCTGTCTGAAGACTTAGGGTCCATCACAATGCCCTCATGAGTCCAGCTGGAAGCCTAGAGCCCATGACAATGTCTCATGCAGGTCTGCTTCATGGATCTGTGCTGGAAAGACCCAAAGATTAGTGGAAGAAGCTAGAAAGTCTATGCCAGAGTGATGAAAGATCTGTGCCACTAGGCTAAGGGATCTACACTGAAGCCAACAAGTGATACTCAAAAGAACCAGAGCTCCCCGAAAAAGTACCTCAGCCGTCCTCAGCAACAGTGAGGTCCCAAGCTCCTCCAGTGATAAGAACAGCTGAGTTCAGCCTCCTTAGCTGTAGTTCCTCAGCATTCTAGCCAACAACTTTATTCTTCAGTTGATGTGTATTGTATTTCATTATTGTTTTAGTTTGCATTTTCCTAAGGATATTGGACACATTTTGATGAGTTTGTTATTCATAGAACTGCTTGGGTGAATTGTCTGTTCAGATAGTTTATTCACTTTCAGTTGAGTTAATTGTTCAATAAAGAATTATTATATTTGAAGAGTTATTCACACAGTCTACATACAAATACTTTGCCACGTATATGACTTAAGAGCATAGTCTTCCAGCCTGCACCTTTGTCTTTTCATTCTATTGACAAAGTGTTTGAAGGGTAGAAGTTTCTAATTTTTAATGAAGCCCATTTTGTGAATTTCATTTTTGATAGACTGCAGACATTCACTGCAACCAGTGTCAGAGCTAAGAAACTTAAACTAAAATTTCAAAAGTTTTGTTCTAGAACACAATTCCTCTATTGACATGTGAGGCCAAATAATTCTTTATTATTGGTCTGTTCTGTGTAATGCTGTATATTTAGCAGGATACCCAAAACCTATCTAGAATCTCCCCTAAGTAGGGATGTTAGAGAAAACCTAGGGCTAGGGCTTGAGGCATATTTTTCCTCTCTCTTACAAGGACTGCTAGTATGTGTATCCTAAGGTTGAATTGCTTAAAAATCATTGTATCATCTAGCATAAAGACGTTGGGTGTTTTAGGCAGGACAGTATACTTTATCCTTATTATTCCATCTTCAGGAGAAGTAAAAATTTGTTTAATTGCTGAGCTAATAAATTCCCCATTTGTGTTAGGAAAAGTATTCTAATTATCATAGCTATATGATGTGTCCAGCCTAGGACAGACTGAGCCAGGGACTCTTATTCTATTATGCATAGAATGACAAGACCTGGGCAAAAGTGACAACAATTCTTACTACTTCTTTGAAAATAAGGGATCTTGGCAGAAACAACTTGGGTGGTATGAAGAGAAGGTAAGACTCACAGAACTTAGAATTGCATAATCTTGCCTCTGAATTTTAACCCGACAATCTTCTACTCACGTGTGACCTTGGGAACAGTTGCTTAAACTTTGTGACCCTCAGTTTCCTCGTCTATGAGGTGGGAATAATAATAGTACCTTGTTCACAATGAGGCTGTTTAAAGAGTCATTAGGTCAAGACCTGGGAAGCTCAGTGCCTGGCGGGTAGTAAATTTTATGCCATTGTACAAAGATGATAGCTGTTATTATCATTACTGTGAAATTCTAAATCTTTCTATCCTTTCTGATAATCTAACTACAAATTTGTCTTGTCTGCAGCATGAATAAAGCCTAGATGAGTTGGATATCTGGATTGGGTGGGCCCCACAACGTGCTCCTAAAATTCTGTGAACTGTGACTTCAACCCAAAGATCAGTAAGAATAAACAGCAGCCTCGCTTACTTATTTAAAGAGGAGAATAAAGATATGGGATCTGATCCTCATGTGGATATTTTGGCTTTGAACTATTCAGATTGCTTGACTAGGTTGTTGTGCTCAACATGTATGTACTGGGACTGCTGACTGCACAACCTCCATGATCAAGAGATAGCCTAGGCAATCTTCATCCCGGCCCAATACTTCCAGACCACTACCGAACAGAGCTGAGCTACACAATCTGATTTGATCTAAGCATAGCCATCCATAAGGTAGCTTGTGACATCCCTTGGCTAAGTAAGGAAGAGATGAACTGGACATAGTCTTTCTCCTGGAAATGTGGACTAAGGTCTACCCAGAAACTGAAATAGTCGGACACTGACACTGAAAAAGCAAGTCATGAATTCACCTGGCCAACAAGGTTCTGATGTGCAACAAGTAAGTAGGGGGGTGGGAGAGAGCAGAATCATGAGAACCAGAGCATCGAGGGATGTGAGAGAGCACAGTAAACTGGCAGACAAGTCCTACTGGGAGAAAGCTTGGCTCGTCCCTAAACCTGCTATAATTCCCTGGCTTCCATTTCATTTCTGGCTCTATCATTCACTGGGAACTGTTTCTGACATACTTTTCTTCTTTTTTGAACAGAAAAGAAATCCATTTTCACTGAGGAAAAAAGTGCAGAAGAGTCCCAGAAAAGAACAGGACAATAGCTTTAGGGATGGCGTATAGCTGCACAATAATGCATGTGTTTAGTATGCATAAGACCCTGCATTCAATCTCCAGTATCCTTCCCCCAAAATTAAAAGTGAAAACAATTTGGAATTTTCACCTTTTAGTCCATCTCCTTCCATGCCATTATGTATCACTTTTTCAGAAAACTGAGATCCTACTTCTTGGTATATCATTGATTTTCACTAAACAATGTATCATCATTTCTTCATGCTAATAAATATGCTTCTATAATATGCTTTTAAATGATTTCTGACTATTTCATCCTCAAGATAAGCCAATATTAATTTATGTAATTTCTTGTCTTGGACAATTGTGTTTTTCAAGGATTTTTAAATTTTATTTTTATAAAAAAATGTTGCAAGGAAGACAACTATAGGGAGATTTTTTTCACATGTAAGTGATTATTTCTTTGTCATAAAGTATTAGAAGGCCAATTGCTAAGTTAATGGACATGTACATCTCTTAAACCTTTTGATGCATATTGTTAATTTATGCTCCAAGAAGGTTGCAAAAATTTATCTTCCTACCAGTGATGTGTGAATGTGTCTGACCCAAGGAGTTTTTGATTGATTCTGCTAATCCTAGAGATCATATCTCTTCTGTCTGACTTGATGTCTACTATACACAATAGGCATTAGATACATGTGCATTGAGAGTTCTCTTAAGGTGAGAGGTCTCTCTTCCTTCTGTGTAGTCACCATAACACATAACACACCTCCCTGTATGCTGTGTAATAGGAAAATCAGGAGTAACTCCATCTAAGGACACAGAACCCAAGGGAAGCAGATCCAAGCCAGTGACCCTGACATCTTTGAGTCTGTGACCTCCTAGGAGAGGAATCTACCTTTTCTTCTCCCTGAAACCAACTACTGAGTAGAAAAAGATAGATGAAAGTGAGATAGATGGAGAGCTCATTAAAATAATCAATTGTTTCATTACACTTGGACATGACAAAAGTATGCCAGGGTGTGTGGGTTTTTAATAAGACCTGGGCAGAGAGAGCAAACATGGGACCAACAGGCACAGGATGAGACATTGCTTTCTAGAAGGCACCTACTGTGATAATGGTACCTGCCATTTATGAGGTGGCAGAAAATAGACACAGAATCGGAGAACATTAAATCTGAGATAATGGGTTTTTTAATTGTTTTCAAATTTTGGATGAGCATTTTAATTGAAGTGGTTGGGAGGTTAATATAACTTTTTATTTGATTATCTCACAAGGAGGGGAAAATAAAAGTGGGGGAAATTGAGGTAGTCTTTTTTTTAAAGGCTCTCATAGCACATTGCATGATAAATTCCATTTCTGTACAATCATTTTCATTATATGTGGCAAAGGCAAAATGATTTCTGCACATAATTAGTGCCAAGATCAGAGAAATGCTGACAGCCTAAGGTTCTAAGTTAACCCTCTGGAGGCTTATAGAGAGGGCAAATTTTCAACCTTTCCATACATTTATTAAGATTTCATAAGGGTCTAGGAGATTGGAATGGCCATTCTTTCCAGTATAATCTCAGGCACTTTTCATATTTATTTTGCAATCTTAAAAAAGCAATATGAGAAGTTGAATTTTTTTCTGCTTCACGCATAATGCACGTAAAGTTCACACAGCCAGTAGGAGGACAAGGGCTCTACCCCAAACCTAGTGGACTCTAAAACCAACACAGAAGAATAAAGTCACATTTGACTGGGTTTGAATATGTCCTCTTATTATTTAAGAGTTCTGTGCTTTCGGGCTTCTTATTCAAACAGTTTCAGCCTATGAAACGGCACCAGTAAAAAAAAAAACGGCATCTATCATATAGATGGAATCATTTGCTTATTTGTTTGAAGATTCACTGAAACAATTAATTATCTCAGGGCATGGTCTGGATAAGTACTCTCCAAAGGTGCCTAAGTCAAACACTTATGTTCCCTCGTGTGATACCTACCATAAGGAGGTAATGAAACACTTATGAGGCGGAGTCTAGTGGGAGGAAGTTAGGTGACTGGGAATGTACCCTCAAAGGGATACCCAGATCCTCCCTAACTCTTTCTTTGTTCCAGGTCACCATGGGGTGAAACACTTCTTCTGCCACTCCCAGTAGATGTGTGTGCTGTCTTAACATGAAAATAGTGGGAACAACTTTCGATGGACTGAATCCTCCAAAATTGTGAGCCAAAATAAATGTTTCCACTTTTTAAGTTGATTTAGCTCAGGAATTTATTACAGTGATGAAATGCTGACTAATACAATTATCAAGCTTCTACCAACATTTCTGGAATAGGGCAACTATTTGGTAAACATTTACTGCTAGTCTTAACAGGAATCTGCACCCTATATAAAATGTCTTGCTATTTCTGAGGTTCAATACGGAAAATAAGTTTTATAAGAGAATACTGTGCCCATACATAGGAAGTTTATAACCTATTGAGATAATGCATCAGGATACCCCAAAGTTGCAGGTACTGCAATATTATGGGTTGACAGCAGACTGCCTTCCCAGGATTTCAAATACTCTGTCCTGTAATCAAGCTTACTCTCCCAGCCCCATCATGATTGCCAAGTCTTTATTTTGGAAACCATGATCCATGTAATCACCTGAAAAAGTATATACAGAATCAGATTTCATCCACCATGGGAATTAAAGTAAAAGAACAGGTTTGGGCACTGTTTGAAGGCATGGAAATGTGACATTGCAAGTCTTTAGCAAACATGAAAGTCTTACTCTCCTGCAACTGAAGAAACTTGCACAAGGATTAAAAGAGAAGGTTGTGCAAGAATCTTTATTAACTCTTGGGAAACAGCACCATTCATATCCCAATACTTTCAAATGTGCTTCTCCCCACTCTCCCAAACTGACACCACAAGTAGTGAGGGCTGAAGGTGAGATATTCTAGTTTGTTTCCATACTCAACTTCCGTTACCCATTCTGCATTAGTAGTGATGTTTTATCAGATATTTATCTTATATCAAATGCTGGCCTCATCTGTTTGCCATAAAGGGACCTGAGAAATTACAGATCACTTAGCTGTTCACTGATGAATATGCAATATGAACCATGGCTAGATTAATATTGCAGCAGTGCCTTGTTTCTACCATTCCTGTCAAAGAGGCAAGGGTTAAGCCTCACTTTCAAGTCTGTCCTTTCCTCTTGAGGACTTGCTTAGAATTCTCTACAAATACCCAAAGTGAAATAGGACTCATACTCTTTTTAGTTATTTGCTTCCCAAAGGATACTCAGAGCTTGTTGCCTGGTATCTATTAGGTACTCAACAAATGTTTGTTGAATGCCTGAATGAATGGTTGTTATATATATAGACACAGGGTGACTAAAATTTTAAACATGAGTATTGTAAATTTGAAATTTCTGTTCCATGACTAAATTACTTTAAATTTCAATGAAAATGGGCACTACAAACCTGAGATCTTCATGTTACAAAGAAATGAGAGTAATAAAGGGTGAGAATATGTTGGGAAACATTGCTTCACCTTTGTGAATGTCTATTGATTCACCCAGGAAACTGAGACGATCACCTCACTGTCAGGTTGGCTTCCCTCACATTCCATTCCTTCAGCTCCTGGAGACACCCAGGACTGTCCTCTGCAATCTGCTTAGTTTTGCCACCTGGGAAGTAGGAGCAGGTCTTCCAGAAAGGGGAAGGGAGAAGGTGAACTTGAGATTGGAGTGAGCCCTTGTGCTGAGAGACAGTAAGGACCAGAAGCTTATGAAAATATTCATGGAAGCTTTCAGCTATGCAGAACACAAAAAGAAGAACCACGGGAAGAACAGAAAATTGTGGCCTACTCTGCACCTTTGCATGTATAGTAATGCCATCCTGGTTTCTCTGAAGGTAGAGACTTCAGAAACATCAGGAAGTGATCCCTTGGCATGGATGTTGGAGTTACCACAAAGAGCATAACAGTGGCATTGTTAAAACTCCAAGTGGCTTCAGTGGTTGAGAACACAGGGAGCAAGAACAAAAAAACAGAATAGCTCAGTGCCATGTAGTGGATGATCTGCTTTTGTGGCCCCTGGGCACAGGTGCAGGCTGAGGACACCTGGGTGTACAGGATGGGAATGTCTTGTCCTGTATAATTACATAGCAATGCATACAAACCCATGAGATAAAGAAACCCACAACTTCTCAGCAGCCCCACTGCTGCCACCTGGTCTGAGCTGCCATCCACTCTCATCTGGATCATTGCACTAGCCTCCTCATGGGTCCCCTGCCTCCTACCTTGCCCTACCTACCACCACAGGCTGCTCCCAACACAGCAGCCAGAGGGATTCGTAAAACCTAGTCGGATCTCATCCCTTCACCACATGGACCTACTTCATTCCAAATAAAAGTCAGACCCCTTATGATGGCAATAAGATGCGCATGGCCCACACCACAGACCTCCTCTGTCTTCACCTCCAGCTGCTCTCCTCCCTCATCCACAGCTCTTGACACTCCTCCAGCTGGCTCTCCACATACAACACATTCACTGGTCTTGGGGCCTTAGCCCCTGCTGTTCCCTCTGCTCCAAAAGATGCAGATGCTCACTTTTTGCCTCCTGCAAGTCTTTGGTGAAATGAGATCTTCCCAAGGAGGCTTTTCTTAATCATACTCCTGAAAACTGTAACCTTTACTCCGTCTCCACACCCACCCTTTGCACTTTATTTTTTCTTCATGACGTTCCCTGACAAGATATGCGTATTTCTTTTGTTGTTGTCCAATGTCAGATCCATACTGGTCTCTGTATTTCTGCTTGTGCTAGTCTCTTTGTGTGTGTGTGTGTGTGTGTGTGTGTGTGTGTGTGTGTGTATGCACGCGCATGCGTGCAGGGCCTAACTCCACAGCTTGGACTCATAGTGATCCTCCTGTTTTCAGGCCCGCAAGCACTAGGATTACAGTTTTGCACCACAATGCCTAGACTCAGTTGCCATCTCAGCAAGCCCAGGGGTAGGGCCGGCATAGCATGTTGTGCCAGGGATCAAACCCAGGTCCATGCATTTACCTAAGCAGGCACTTAGTCTGCTGAACTATCTCACCACCCCTTCTAGTATCTTTCTTATTGCTTGTACAAAACATCCAATGTTCATAATCCAACTTAGAGGCCAGAATGTTGTATATCATATATACAAACCTGTAATCAATTCAGAGTACTCACATAGTATTTGAATAGGTTAATATATACAAAGATATCAACTAAGAAAAAGTTTCTATGGTAGTAAAGAATTACTAAAAATAAAACATAACATAAATACTGGAATGGCAAATATATGATCAGAACTTCTAACAGTTTGGGGATAGGATATTGCACAAAGTTCTAGTATATCTTATACATGGACAGTATCCGTGATGTTTACTGGTGGCCAGGTGTCACTTGTGGGACTGAGCTACAGTTATTTCCTTGATATCCACCCTGTAGAACCAGACAGAATAATGACCCATAGGGTGCAGGAGAAGTCCATTTGTAGACTATGCTGATGGACATATTCTGCTGCTGTATACAAAAGAATAGTTGAAAGCCTATTTTTATATACCTGTTTTTCTCCTGTGTTTAATTGTTTGCCCTATTTTGTGGGTTCTTTCCATTCTCCATCATGGAGTTGTGGTCATTTTGACCTCTCTCTAGAATATCCTTCAGTAAACTGCAGGGTTGGCTTTGTCACCATGAAATTCTTTAGTTGTTCTTTGTCCTGGAACTGTTTCACTTCTCCATTGAACTTGAAAGAGGGTTTTTCAGGGTACAGCAGTCTGGGCTGGAATTTGTTCTCTTGCAAAACTTGAAGTACTTTGCTCCATGCTCTTCTTGATGTGATGGTTTGTAAAGAGAAATCTGCCATTATTCTAATGGGTTTTCCTTTAAATGTGATCTATTTCTTCTCTCTAGCAGCTTTTAATATACTGTTCCTGTGCTGAATTTCTGAAATCTTGATTATTATATGTCTGGGTGTGTTTTTAATTGGGTTGATGTTATTTGCAGTTCTATATGCTTCAGTTTCCTGAATGTCAAATTGTTTCCCCATATTTGGGAAGTTTTCTGCTATTAATTTTTCCCATATTCCTTTTGTATCATTTGTACAGACCCCTTCTTTCTCATTGATGCCTATTAGTCTTATGTTGTTCATCTTTGCTCCATCTTGCAGATGTTCGATTTTTTTTTTTCTGCATCCTAGTTGTTAGTAAGAGATCTTTTCTTGCCTCTTCACTAGCTACAATGGTGTCTTTAAGGTCTGCAAGTCTATTTTCACTTGCGTTGAAACAGTTTTGCCAGCTTGGGATTGAGTTGTTAAGTTCCTGTATAGCACTTTGAATCTGCTTCATACTATTAACTTCCTACATTGCTCATTCAAGGATTCTATCATTTTTCTATTATCCTCTATTTTTTTTGTCAGTGTCTTTAGAATCATTTAGTACTTCTTTTATTATAGGTATTATTTTTTACTTTAGAAATTATTTTTGATCTGATTTCCTTTATACCTTTGTGCAGTTTTTTTTTTTTTTTTTTTTTTACTTTGGATGGTATTATTTCAGAGATACCAGGTGTGTGATTTACAATTTATTCTGTGGTATTGTCTCCTGTATTTGTTCTGGGTGGGCTTGGGGCCTGAGAGCACACTTTTCTCCTTCTCTTTGCCATTTTGTATAGCCCTGCCTTCTGACCTTTGATGTAGAGCTTTGATTGAATTCTTATCTTATCACCAGATCTGGATCTACTAAGTTCAAACTTGTCCAGGTGGGTGTGGCTTAGGTTTGGCTGCTGAGCTCCATTTCTTCCTGCTGCAGCCCTTGGAGGCAAATCTGCTATGCCACTCTAGCAAGATGTTCTATTCCTGGATCAGCTGGGTGAGTCTTGTCTCTAGCCTCTCTGCAGGGAGTTCTGTGACCATTTTCCACTCTGGGCGCGCTGGGCCTGGTTGCTGGGCCTGGTTGCTGGGCTGAATGAGTTTCCAGTGGGTCCAGGGAGCTCTCACTCACACTCCGGGCCTGGTTGCTAGGTTGAATCAGCCTCCTCTGATAATAGCAGCTACTAATGCTAATGTCACCAGTGCTGCTCTCAATCTTCTTGGCTCCAACCCTCTTTCTGTCCCCCTCCACCCCCCTCTCATCCTTTGCACATTATTTCTCATCTCTTCTCATCCTGCTTTGACTGTCACTGTGTTTTCTCTCACCATTCACTAGCTCCTTCAGCTGCCAGAATTTCCTTTCTTCCTGCCACTAAGGGAAAAAGAGTGGTCCAACGGGCCTCTGGGATCATCACCCACATCTCTACCAGACCTCTCCCATTTCCTGGGAAAGAAAATCATGATGAATCACCTCCTCTCTGGACCAAACACCAAAATCATCCTTGACAATATGCACTTGTTCAGGCTACTGACAGACCTTTTCAGATGGGACAAGCTTCAAATCAATTATTCTTTCTTCCAGGTGAGAGAGAAAGGCTGTTTGGTGACCCAGGAGGCACCCATGGGTTACTTGCAAGAAATCACTCTAGCATCTACTTTTCTGCTTAGATGAACTGCCAGTGCATCTCTGCAAACTCAGTTCTTTCTCCAGATAACTCACTGAAACAAATACTCCCCTAAAGCAGAAGCAAGCCCATCCTGTGTGCTGGTTTCCTGTGACATAGCAATAGTCGTTAATTAAGCTAAAAATAATAAAAGCAATAATGGTAAAAATAACAGCTAAGTTGTCAAACTTTAGACATATAGTAACTTATTTCACTCTCACCATAATCTCTCGTGAGAAATTATACTCCTCACTTTAGAGATGAGGCAAATGAGACACAGAAAGTGTAAGTTGCACAAGGATCCAATTATGGAACAGATGCTTTTTGTCCAGAATCTGTATTGGATGCCTGGAACATAGTAAGGAAAAATGGAAGCACGGACCCTGGCCTCAAAGAGTTTATGGTCTCCTGGGTGGAGAGAGGAAGACTGATGAAATGCACAAAAGTGTAGCGACCAGTTGTAATGATTCCCAGAAAGGAATGACTCCCTTTGAGCTTCCTCTTAAAATGAATTATATATCTGGAATTTGCCCACACTCATAGCTTTCAAATCAGAGAAGCCTATATTTAGAGAAGCTACGTAGCTATTGTTCTTGGGCACCTACTGAGTGCCACGTGCTAACTAGCATGATTTATCCTCAGTCTTCAGTCACCATAAAGGGGGTATTACCTCCTCTGATGAACTGAAAACTGAAACAGAGCTCAGCGGACTGCCTGGAGATCTTCTGTGAATGACAGGGAGAGCCAGAACTGCACGCAGTCAAGTCCATTTCTCCTTACCATCAACTTCAGTACTGTTGACATTTTAGTCTGGATAATTCTTTGTAGAGGCAGGAGATAAGGCTGTCCTGTAGATTGCAGAATATTGAAAAACTTCTGTGATCTCTATTCATTAGATTCCTAGATGGCTCTGATGACAGGAATGTTGGCAGACAGTTACAAGGGTATCCTGAGGGGAAAAACAACTGCTGTAAATGTCAACCTACCACCAGACTAGATCTGCTTAATTTCTCTCCACCTGGCACCCAGTATAATATTGTATATATAGAAGGTGCTCAGCTAAAGCTTACTAAATTACTAGATGGCAAAAAGGAAGGACAGAAGAAAAAGAGGATATGGGAAGAGTTAAAACAAAAAAGCACAAGAGAGAAAGGACAAAGGCCCTGGATCACCTAGTATGCACATTACTAAAGTCTGTAGATATTGGAACCCAAATTGATTTATAGCTCAAATTCTCTCTGAAGTGCCTTGGGAGAAAATCAGGTTTTATTGTGATAAATTCTTACATGAAGTAAGTAGACTTTCTGTGACATTGCCATGTATACACACAACCACACATACACCCACATGTCTGCATCCGTAAATATACACACACGCATAGTTAAAGATGACATGTAAGTTTGACTTCTCTATATTAAGTAGCAATCACTCCATAAAGTGAGATAAAGCAGCCTACCCTTGGTGCCTTCCAGCAAGAATGCAATTACCCCTTTGACCAAACACCCAGGGGCTCCTCTAAGCTTCTTCACAAACAGTATTTGTCCGTGGCTCTCTATTCTTATTGCCAAGAGGAATACAGATGACCTGGGACCTACTTCTCCCCATCCAGGAGTTCTTGAGTTCCATCTCTGCAGTGTGTGGCTGCTGCTGCCACAGCCTCTGTACCTCAAAAATGCTCAGGCTCAGAGATAGCCTTTCCATTTGCACTTTCAATTCACAGAAGCTCCAGAGTTTCCAAGGCAGGTGTTCCTGTCAGTGTTTACTGTATCCTGAGCAGGTGACCCAATAAAAACTGTATTGTTAGGCAAGACTGTCGATCAACCTTTTTACTCCTGGGTATAAGAGAGGAGTAATAGAGAAAGAATTCTGTTATGTAGTCAAGGAGAGAATGCATTGTCCTGCATGTGTTACCAGATGAGACCAAGTGGGTCCTTTTACTTTGGATTCTTGGGTAGAAGCAAACCTGAATTTTTATATCTTGGTACCAATGGTTATAATTTTCATGAGTTTGTAGCACTTGGGAGTCACAGATAAGGATCTGGATTCCAGTTTAAACCATGAATTCATTGGTGAGGAGTTCCTATAGCTTATCAGGTCCCAATGTCCTCATTTATGAAATATAGAATTACAGAGATTTCCTATCTCATAAGATGGGAATAAATAAGTTGCTCCACTTCCATAAAAGCTTTTTTTTTGCACAGTGCTTACACCAGTAAGATCTTGATAAATGGTTGCCCTTCTTTTGATTACAGACCTGCAACAAAGGCACAATCAGGTTGATCTGAGAAATTCCAACTCGAATGGATTCTTCCTGAAGTCTCAGTCTAGCCATGGAGCTACACAGAGCTTAGCACAAGGGTCTGCACAGGGTCCCTCCCTCCCAGCACTGAACCCTTGCATTGTTACCTCATCTATCATGATCTTAAGGTCCTCTACTGAGAAATACTCTTGTGATCCATGCCATACGTTGTTTTTGGAATGATGCAAATGTTTGGCCCATACTAGAGAGGGACTCAGGACATGGCAGCCAGTTGCACAGTTGTCCCTTCATATCCACTGAGGATTAATTCCAGGATCCCCCACAAACGCCAAAAATACATCAGTCCCCAAGCCTTTCATACAAAGTATACTATACCCCACGTATAAAGTGGTGTAGTATTTGAATAAACCTACACACACCCATCATACACTTTAAACTATCTCAAGACTTTATATATCATGCAATGTAATGTTAATGTCACATACATACTGATTACATGGCAAGAAAAGTCTACACATGTGCAGCTTATGTGCAATTTTTTTAAAATAGTTTTCATCTGCAGAACCTGCAAATGCTGACTTCCAATTGTATTATCAGTCAATTCTAGCTAGTTTGGAGTGGGTGATTCTTATTAAGATGTATTAGGGTCCTTGGAAAAGCAGTGTAATTGAGGAAGTTTGAGCTATGGTAGGTACAGTAGAAACTGACATGCACACTTTAAGCCTCCTGACTGAGAAGGCTTGGGGCTATGAAAAATATCACTGACATTTGCTTCCATCCAGCAGCTTCCCATGAAGGGAACAACACAGAAGGGAAACCCCATGCACAGGACAATGACAAGGAAAATCTCACCCTCTTTATCAGCTGGAGTCGTGTGTCTTCAATAAGCCTGAAAAGGGAGTTCCTGGCTCAGAATGACTGCCTGAGGTTCTGTATGTTTCTCCAGAAGCAGATCTGGTAGATACGTATGAAAGGTGGTGGAAACAATCCTCCAACTTCCTGAAGTGTCATTTTCTGGTATAGGATGTGAAATAAAAAGCCTGATTTATATCTTGGCTTCATGTGGTGCAATCTGTATGACTTTGGACATGTCTCTTAACCTGTCTAACACTTTGAGTTGTCCCTGCCCATCATTTACCACTTGCCCAGAGTATAGAAAGTGGCATAAGATGAGACGTGGGAAGGAACTCAAGATTCTGGTCATCCACTGTGATTAGGTTTAGCTATGAGGAACAGGAAACTCAATTATAAAGACTTCCACAAAAATAATCTTTTATCTCCCTACAGGTAAAGGACTCTTGATGTAGATGATCTAAGGCTACTTGGCAGCTCTTCAATATTTAGAGAACTTGATGCTCTCTATCTGTTCTGCCAATTGCCACTCACACTTCCTGTGGATCATGCCACTCCACCACCTTCTGCTCTGTTGTTTTCAGTGAAACTAATCTGGCCTTCAGCCCTTCATGAGCCCTGATGGATTGAAAACAATGAGTGCATTCCATTCCTCAGCCGGTGTGATGGGTTAAGGGATAGGCAATTGATCCAGTCCATGCTCATGAGAGGAGAAGGGGCTTTCTGAAGATCTGTGACAGGAAATTGCTCCACGGTCCATGAGGCTTTCCAAAAGAGTTCCTCTACCTCTTTTGGGGGCAGTGTGATATCATCTGAGAACAGGAGGCTAGAAATATTGTCCTATAAATGGCTCAATTCAAGGATGGAACTAATAAGAATCATCCAGAGAATAACCCAAAAAATAATCCCCAACCTTATAAGCAACATAAAGTCCTGGATCAAAATATTCCTGAATCTAGATATTCCAGGGCAATCTCGTTATGGGACCCAGCAATCTTCCCATCTCCTCCCCCATTTTTTTTCCTTAGTAGTTTAGGTTCAATTTTCCATTCATGCATTCCAAATATTTCTAACTAATACACTGTGTTCTTTCTTTCCTACTTCATCCCCAAAATTATGGAAGAGTGAAACAAGATAACAAGATATGTGAAAATTATATATAAACTATAAAGCACTAAACCAATTAGACCAATCATCACCTCAAGCACTTCCTGCTCAGAATAATTCAATTTGAAGCAGATATGGAATATTTCCTCCTAGTCCTCTGAAATGTATTAGTTTCATTACATTGAAATTATTAGATCATGCATTGATAATGCTGTTTAATGAAGCTGACAGTATTATTCTCCTATAAACAGCAATGTATATAATTAATAACTCTGTTAAGGCTCTTTCGTATTTGCTGATACTAATTATAATCCAGTCCTTTCAGTGTGAGTTCAGTCTGAATAGTCTGCATGAACAAAGTCACCCACTTCTTGAGGAAAGAGAAATAAAGCTTCTGCTCTGTGTGGACTGCTCATGGGCTGCCCGTGTTTGAGGGAGAGAGAGCATGGATGCTTTGCTGCACATTGAGCTTCCATGGGATCTTGGCTATGTCATGTAACCTCTGCAGGCTTCAGGTTCCACACCTACAAATTGAGGTCAGATTTACCAGAAACTCTAAGCACTTTGGTAGAAGCCTATGAGAATGTGATGAAAAATATAAATCTTCTTCAGAATGGTACCCTTCCACATGTAACATAGCAAATCATGGAAAGTCTTTCCTTCGTTTCTTTTGTCAAGCTAACTCAATGAGAAATCTGGGAATAAATGGCCTCAAGTTTCTGTTCAGTTTGAAATTTCCAGTTCCTGTAATCTCATGATTTCCTAGAAGTAACACAACCATATTTGGATTGCAGGATATTTTCTTAACTAAAAGGTGAAAAGTGAACATACTTTGGCTATGAGTGTCTGTGAGGAGGGACTGAAAGCAGGGGACCATTGAGAAGGTTCTTAGAGTCACCCCAGTGAAAGATGATATGGCATACATGAAGACAAAACAAGATGGATTGGAGAGATAATCAGGGTGCAGGACTTAGCATAAGATTAAATCTAGGAGAGGATTCCCAGGACACCAGCTTTTAAGATTAAGTTCAGCTATGAAAATCAGTAAACCTAGTTATAGTAACTTAAAAAAGAAAGAATTTCCCCCTCAGTTAGAGGACTCTGGTTGTAGGGAGTCTGAGGCTATTTAGAAGCCATTCAATATTTAAAGAGCTCTGTGCTCTCTATCTGCCTTGCCACACTGAAAATTTAGCCTTAACTGCGGAGTCCAGGGTGGCTATAGACGTTCTAACCATCACAGTTGTGCTTCAGAGCATAAGATGGAAAACAAGTGGAAATATAAAACCGAGGCCCATTAGGGATCTCACCTGAGAACAAACCTTCCATTCCATCTCATCAGCTAGAATTCAGTGACATCTACTTGTGGGAGAGGCAGGACAGTGGAGTAATACAGTGTTTGGCTGGCAGAACATACAAGATTCTATCACCTAAGAAGAAAGAAGAGGCCACTAGCCACTTGTCTTTACAAAGAAGCAGAATGAAGAAGATGGTGACAGAGAGTGAGGTTTGGGAAGGAAGACAGTGTTTGGTGTGGAATATTTTTTATCTGAGTTCCAGGAAAACAAGCATAAGAGTTGCCTAATGGACAGCTGGATATAAATGTACGAAAAAGGGAAAAGACTTTCCCCGGAGGAAGATTTGAAAGACATCCAGATTTGTGATGTGTGGAACCCTGAGCCTTTTCTTCACATGAGTGGGATCTCAAAACACAGATTTGATGATCTCAGACCTCCTTGTCATCAGTGAAATATTTCAAAGTCTCTTCCAAGCTCTCAAGCT
Source organism: Capromys pilorides (assembly GCA_004027915.1). Taxonomy (NCBI): domain Eukaryota; kingdom Metazoa; phylum Chordata; class Mammalia; order Rodentia; family Capromyidae; genus Capromys; species Capromys pilorides. The sequence goes on from PVKN010006084.1 coordinate 25,892, forward strand.
GAAGATCCCTGAACACTGCCTTTATTCTCCCCATCGGTGACCACCCGCTTCCTCTAGTGATCTTCTAACCGGACGGCCTTTGCAGGAACCCATCTCTCTCTCCACCTCCACCTCTGCATGCTGCAGTATGACCTCTGCTGAACTTTGCAATACTTAACATGTTGGAAAATTGGAATAGCTGGCCCAGTTTTTCAGGTGAACATGACAGTGGCTCTAAGAGTAAAGGAATATATCTAAGGTCACACAAATTAGAAAAGGGCAGAATCAGAAATTAGACTAAGGGTCTTCTAGCAGTGAGTCCTTATCCTCTGCTCAGCACACTAGGATTCTGCTTTGGGGTGGTTCTTCATGCCCCTCATAAGAAAAAACAGACACACAGAGGGGAGAAAAAAAACCCAGGCACTCAGGAGCAGCTCTGTTGAAAGCCTCATTAAATCAGTCTGGGCCAAAGCTGCCCTGGGCTCCTTTCTTCCCTCTCTCCTATCTTTCCTTCCCACTTCCCAGAGGAACTTGATTAATCCATTAGGTTTAACCTCTCTTTAACTTCTTGATTAGTTACATTTATAAACTGCATTTGTTTTTCTTTCTCATCAAGGCAAGCCAACACCCCCAGAAAAAAATAGGCCAATTTTCAGTGCCACTGATTTCCTGCAATTTCTAAAAATCAGACCAAATTGAGGAGAGACATGACTGGAATTTCAACTCCTTTTCACATTTCAGGTAACTGTGCTGGAGAGGAGAAAAGAATGGTGCACAAAGAGAAAATTTATTGATGGTAGGATCCAAGATTTGACGAAAGTGGCAAAATATCACCCTTATTGATAAAGAGGACAAATAAATTCAGTAATTTTCATCTCTTGGTTGAGACACAAAGCTAGGAACTACAACAATCACAAAGCCAAAAGTAAGAAATTATGGGAGGTTTTTGTGGATTTTTTTGATAAGTGAAATACCTAGAATCATAATACTGGTTTCCTTGTTTCTATTTTCCCCATATTCTGTGGTCTTAGCTACTCTAAATATTAAATTACTACTCGTTGAAATAATATATGTATATAAGATTTTCTAACAAAAATTTGCAGTTCCCTGGACTCAGCCATACAATATCACTCCACATCTATCTTGCTTCTCAGTGGCAACCACATTTGATACTGTAAACTGTTCTTCCATGTTCATCCCCATATTTTAACTATACACTACAACACGTATTTATTGAGTCACATACCATTAGCATTATCTAGTATGTTTCATTCATGGATGATGACAGTTTAGCTCTTCCATCATGACCTCCCAACCACAAGAACACACATCCTTCCCCAATTTTCCCATATAATATCTCAATTTTTTGTTCAAAGCAATACTTGGTGTTAGTACAACTACTGCCAATCAGTTGAGGGTTCTTCTGTTCAACTCGGCTGGAAATCATGAGTCCGCAAAGTACAGCTCTACCAGCAGCCCCGTGTGATGGGTCAATACCAGTTAACCCTGGATACCATCAGTCCACACTGCTGCCATTAATCTTTGTTGACTGCTAATCTCTGGACCTCTTTAGAGCTATTAGCCCCTAATACTTATTATTCTTTCTTTTAAAGTGACTTCTCTGTCCACACTACTTAGGATAAGAATCCTGAGTAGATTTACAAGACTTTTGGAGCCCACAGTACCAAAGAAATAAACAACAAGCAGATTTATAGCACAACTAGAGTAAGGATTTATTTTATCAAAGCCTGTACTGCAGCATAGAGCATTGGTGTACTGGAGTGAGTTTCCTAGAGCAACCCAAGAGGTATGATGGGGGAGGGGGTTGAGGCCAGTATAGAAGCTGCAGGTCTGTGATTGATTTAAGTGTAAGACTATGACTGGTTCAAATTTAGACCCTGCTGATTGGTCCAAGTGCAAGCCTGTGATTGGTTCAATGGGTGCCCAGGGTAGGCAGAGCTATCAAGGTAGTGGCTGAGGGAAATGTGAAGAGACATGAACCATTTTTGATTGACAGTTGTTATACCTCCATGAAAACCACCCAAACTGAGGAATCTCCAGGAGACTCTTCAGCTAGCTTGTCCATCACAGTTTATTATGGATTGGGGAGATTAGGGGTATAAATAATGAACTCCCACTCAAACACACTTGATCTTAGCCATGTTAGAGTTGTTCCCTCTACCTTCTTCAAAGAATTGGCAGCAGCATCTGGAGAAGTGGGACTGGGACAGAGACACTATCTGATAGCCAAGCTGCATCTCCAGTCAGACCTCCCTGGAGGAGAGTGGCTGCTCAATAATCAGGGCACCAAAGTAATCTGGGGGCCAAGGGGTGGGTGTGTAAAGGAAAGTAGTAGGGGCATGGCAGCTGTGCCCCAATCATGCTCCTTCTGATGAAAGGAGAGGAGTAGATGCTTCTGTCTGAGAGCCACATAAATAATGTTACTTAGCTTAATGCCATACTACAGTTCCAAGTCCACTACTATCCAATCTTTTGCTTTTCCAGGAAATAGTAATTTCCTCTTATTTTTATTTGCTATGTACATACCATTTGTACCTCCAAAAGTGTACTGTGCAAAGATCTTAATACCATTTTATATATTCAAATGTTATGTAACTTATCATCTGCTTCATTTCCCTCTCCCTTTCTTTCCCTCACTCCCCACCTTTCCTTTCTTTCTCATCCTGCTTTTCTATTCCTTCCTCTTTTTCACTTTCTTTCCCCCTTTTCTTCTTCTCTATCTCTTTTTCTTCTTTATCCCTTCCTCTATTTTTTTTTCCTCCACGATTATCTTCCTTGTCTTTCTCCTCATTAGACTTTCTTCTCCTATTTCACATGTATGGGTTTATTTTCAAGCTGTTGACTTGGAATTTGCCTTTGTAATTGTCCCAGAGCTTTCACTTATATCCCAGATTCCACATTTGGATCTTCTGTCTGTCACTTTTTGTGGATTACTCACCTATTTGGATTGGGCTCAAATACATGTGTTAGCAGTGTTTTCAGAAATTTAGGAAATGGTAGAAACTTTGGAGATCTGAAAGTGCATTCTTCCACTCATGCATTTGACTACTAGCTTTTCTGGGTTTATAATGCAAGATTGAAAATGACATTTACTAAGAACTTTGATGACATGGATAAGCATTCCAACATTATGCCCAGCTTACTGATTCCGCTCAGATTCTTGTTCCTTCGTGAGAGATCTATTCTTTTTTAAAATTTTCCTTTTCCCCCTTGTTTTAAAACAGTGCAACCGGTGTGCCTCAGGCTTTCCTGCTTCATGCTCCAGATCATTCAAGAGATTCTCTGAATTGCACTCTTACATCCTATAGTTTTAAATGCATTCTTCACCTTTTGGTCTGATAATTTCATTCAACCTACTTTTTACTAGAACTCTAACT
>PVKN010006085.1:0-29265 GCA_004027915.1 Capromys pilorides
AGCTATACTCAGAATCAAACAGGACTTGAACCTCCCTCATCCTAGAAATAATGCTCCTATTAATGTAGCCTAAAGAAACAGTCTACTTAGAAGCAGGTATGTCAGTGGTGACATGGAACAAGCCTGCTGGGGCCCAATCATGGTTCTAATGTCCCTAGCCCCACACCAGTGCTTTCTGCTCCTAAAGTGAGCTCAGTCCTAAAATGTGCAGCTCACACACTTCAGCCCACAGTCCCTTGTAACTCCCAACACCAGCTTCCTCCAATTACCCTGCATGACCTCAAATGACATAGGCCGCAAGAGCCAGATAAGGGCCCAACAAAGACAGACCCTCTGGCCGGGCCAGGTCCCCTGTTGCCCTTCTCAAAACCCCCATGTCACTTCCCTTCCACCCAAACACGGCTTCCCAGTCCCAGATGCAGCATAATGACAATGACAACTTTGGGGTCTGAAAACCCTCTTTTTAAAGACCAGAAAATTGCTATTCAAGTTACTTAGCGAAAGCCATTATTTGCATAGACTTGGCATTGATACAACACTTCCCCATTTAAATGCTCTGTAATTAAAATCATTAATTGCAGAAAATAGTGGCTCCTTAAAGCTGTAATTTTGTGAGGTTCTCAGCATTCAAAGACCTGACTTACAGGTCAACAGGGTAACTCAGGAAATTGCCCACTTACATGACCCAGTCTTGGGTCGGGTTTGTCCAAAGCCAGTAGCAGGTGGAGCTAAAGCGGGATGCAGTTGTAGCAGGCAGCTTCCCTGTCCCTCCACACTCAAGAGGTTGGGTTTCATCCTCCCAATGCCCATGAAGCTCCCAAAAGGCAGGAGTGGGAAACTTCCCTGGGAAAATCTTACAGCCAATAAAGAAATCAGTCATCTTTCTCTTGGCATCTGGGAGGATAGCAAATCCAGTGTACTACGGCAGGGACTGAGCAAACCCATTGTGTAAGTAAACTGCGATTTCTATGTGCTAGTGGATTTGCAGATTTGTGCTTTAAGAAAATACCACCTCTGTGTCAGGGGACAAAGCTATGGGTGGCAGCAGGTAAGGCAGATAGGGTAGGGTAGGTTGCACACTGCACTCGGGAGAAACCTTCAACACAAGTGGGCCACGGGCTTCCTCTACCATATTCATAGCACAGAAGGCCTGGATACAGGACATGGATCCCTGGGGACCCAGGCAGGATTCCTGCCTCCAGTGATGAACCCTTTGATAGGCTTGGGTCTGAGTAGATGGGTGCCTAAATCTGCCCCACACTGTCACAACAGAATAAAGACTACATGGACAGCACAGGTCTGTGAAAAATCAGAGGGGCTGCCCAAAGGATGAAAAGAACCTTTTAGCAAACTGCTAGGCACTTCATCAGGGCTCAACCACCTGTGGGTCCAGGTCACTGAGGGCCAGGAAAAGCAGACTTTCCTGCCCCAGATATGTCACCCAAGAAACCAAAGGGCCTTTGTCCTCAGTCAAAGATTCAGGGGACACTGCTGGTGCAGCCTGAGCTGCCCTGAATATCCTGGCAGTGTGGGCCTCCTGCCCACGTGTCTGTGTGGGGTTCTGGTAGCCTTTCTTTGGAGGGTAACTGTGTTGTGCTGTGTGTATGCAGTATTCCTCTGTGTATCCAACATTACTGTTTGTCCACAACACTGATGGGAAGGCGTGCGTGTGGAATGTCCTTCACGTGTGCAGGGTCGTGTACAATGTGATTTTTCCTGCACATGCATAGTGCTTCTGGAGGGCATGTGACTGCTGAAGGTCTTGATAGCAATTTCTTCAAAACCCAATGAGGGAGTAGGCAGTTTCACCTGGATGCAGATCTTGGTCATTAGGAAACCAAAGACAGGCGAGCACAGAAGGGGTGCAATGGTTCTGCAGGCAGGGCTGCTGTGTTGAGGGGGGGACATCAGGGCCCTCTCAGCTACTGCAGGAACTGGAGGAGCTGGCCAGGCCATCCCCCAAGGGCCACAGCAACCTTAGTACCCCTTCTTCCATGTCCAAGCCAAGCCAACAACCATCACTTCCAAGCCCCAGTACCTGGCCAGGCTGGCCACAAGGACAAAACTCCGTCAAACGTTGCCAAACAATGTCAGTGGGAAACAAAATCCCACAGAGGGGAGGACTACCTGGGAGACACCAGCAACACGAGCCAGGCCGCGGTGGCCCCCCTGATTAGGTGGTCCTAGCACCAGCCTCCACCCTCTGGGCTTTGTGGGAGACCTCCCCCTGGGAGGCCCAGATCCTCAGGCACTCACTCACCTGCAGCTCGGTCTGGAAGAAGAACTTCTGCGGGCACTGCGAGCAGTCATAGATCTTGTCCTCCTGCCCATGCACAGCGAAGATGTGCTGCTGCAGCTTGTTGGCCTGGACAAAGACTGCACAGGACACAGCCGTCAGAGGCCAGGCTGACACCAGCCCAACCACCCTGGGAGGAGCCCCGCCACCCTGAAGAAGGGATCACCCGGCCTGGTGAAGTTGGTCGAAGGGTACAACCGGGAGCATTATCAACACCTGCTATTAATGCTCGAGTACGCCCCAGGACTAGGAGCCTCAAGCCAGTTTAGTTGTTGAGCTCTGCCATTTTGTTGCTATAGGACCTTCCCTCCTGAGCTTCATGTCCTCACTGAAAAACAACTCACTAGTGGGTAACACGGAGGATGAATGGGTTCATGAGGTGCTTAAAAGATGACCCCAGCCAGGCAGGGTGGTGCATGCCTGTTATCCCAGCACTTGGGCGGCTGAGGCGGGAGGAGCAGCATGAGCACGAAGCCAGCCAGAGCTATGCAGCAAGTCCCTGTCAAATAGTTAGGCCAGTCCATGCAGCTTCCTCTTCATCAGCACCAGCCAGGTACCTCTGAGTGTGAGCTCACAGACCTCTAAGACAAGGCTGTTGCTATTCCCACTTAATGGATAGAAAACTGAGGCACCAGGAATGTTGGATGACTTGTCCATGGACCCACTGTGAGCAGAAGGCAGAGTTGAGACTAGAATGAAATAAACTTAGCCCAGTGTCTGGTACGCTCTTCCTGTTGTTGAGGTTACTGAGCGCCTCCTTGGAGTGTGATAGTGACAGATGGGCGGGGGCTCCTGAGAGGAGGTAAAGAGGCAGCAGGGTGTTCCAGGACTTCTGGGACCCTAGAAGGGTGGGAGTATGGGGGTGACCTTCCCAGGGGACAGTCCTCTCTCCAGGCCTGTCACAGAGCAGGTCCCAGCCCTGGCCTCACAGTGGCAGGGGTCCCTGAGGGAGCCCGGCTGGGGCACACAAGAGGCGGCCCCACAGCAGCTGTGTGTCTGGGAGGTGTGCACTTCAGAGACGCCCTCCTGCCAGGCGCCCTCCCCGGGGTGGGCTCCCGCCGCAGCAGACAGCAGATGTCGGGAGGCAGGGGAAGGCCAGGCTCCCCCACACACACCGGCTGCCATCTGGGCAGCAGGAGGGGCCTGCAGAGCCCCAGAGACTCGCCTCGGGCTGGGACAGCCGCTTGCCTGGGCTGGCAGCCAGTCTTGGCGCTGGGGACTTGGCCAGTAGGACTGCCCTTGACCCCTCCAACATGGATCAGGGAAGGGACATGAGCTAGGCCAGGGCCAGGGAGCTTGGCCAGTCAGGAATCAGGGCCCCCCTCCCTCCCCAGTGCTGGACCAACCGAACTCGTGGCTTAGGGGATAAATGTGGGTCCCAGGAAGAGCAGATTACAAAAGAATGGCAAGCAGGGTTGACCAAGGTCCCAGCAGCTATGTAGAGAAGCGGGGAAAGGTGCACCCAGCCTGCCAAGAGGAAAGGGCAAAGGGTGGTGGTCAGGAGGGGTATGGGTGAGCTCTGCGTGAAGAGGGGGGGCAGGGTGATGGGCTGTGGCCCTTGGGGCTGAAAGGGACAACAGTGAAGAGGGGTGGGGCGCAGCCATGAGGGGTTGGCCTGGGTCCTACGTGCCACGCACTCCACTGTCACTCATACCCAGACCTTACCTGTGAAGCACACAGGGCACTTGAAGGTGCCACCCATGCCCTCGAAGCTGTGCTCGATGAGGTGGCAGAGGAGCTTGGCCGGGGAGTCGAACATCTGGTTGCACAGCTTACACTCATGGTTGATGCCTTCCTCTGCAAGGAAAGCCCACGAGAAGTCAGTGACTGCTCCAGGCCTGAGCCGAGGGAATCCCCCAGGGCTGGCATAGAGGACAGAGACACCAAGATGCCCTGGGATCGGGATGGCCCAGCCCCAGTGGTTTGTAGATCCCAGGGGCCTGGATCCACATGTGTGGCTCTGGAAGACAGTGCTGGTTCTATGTTTTCCCGCTGGTCACACTCTATGTTCAACAGCCTGAATTCTGAGACCAATAATGTTGTGGGAAGGGACCCAGAATGAGACACCGGATGGAGAAGGGAGCTCAAGTACGATTTTTAAAAATCAAATCAAGTATTCACTGGGTCTGCTCCGAGCTGGGGATGCTTCAGCAAACCACACAGGCACTTCCCTTGCCTCCATCCTGGTGGAGGGCAGGGGACAGTACAGAAAGGAGCGCCATACAGTGAAGCATCAGACAGTGAGCGATGCGGGGGCACCTGCAGGGGGCAGGGTGAAGGCCTGGAGTGAGGCCCAAAGTTCAAGTGCCAGGAGAGTGGGCAGAGGGCAGGAAGGTGAGGTCAGCTGGGCAGGAGGTAGACAACGCAGAGGCCTCGCCAGCTTCTGGCAGATTCTGGCATTGTTCTCCAAGAGTGACCGGCAGCCACACTGGAAGACCATGCAACCAACAGAACATTCCCTGACTCTCAGACGCCCTACTCAGGGAACCACAGACAGCGAGTGCTCTCCCTGTTGTGTTTCCAGACTAGAACATGGTTCACCGCCTGGGAGCTGCCGTAACCCCCCACCTCCAAACAGAGGCACCCAGACAAAAGAGCCACCGAGTACCAGTGTGACACCAGCAGGAAAGAGCCTCAGAGTCAAGGTCTGGCATCTAGGTAGAGCTGAGTTCAAATCCTAGCTCCTCTTCCTCCGAGCCGTATACCCTGGGCATCCACTCATGCTGAGTGTGATGAGGAGGGCAGTCTACATCCCTGCCTTGTGGCTATGAGGGGATGGAAACAGACGCCCACGGCCCAGGGCTGGGCAGCAGGTGAGGACAGTTGCCTGTTTCAGTATCTCATCACCCAGAATCTGGAGTGGGTTTTACAATTACTGAGTGATTACTAAACCTCCCTGTGCCTCAGTTTCCTTTTGTGGAAAAACTCAACAACCTTCCTCTTAGATGCGATGCGAGAATTAAGCGGTTAAGAACTGTGAAGCAGTCCCCGGCATACAGCAAGTGTTTAATAAATGTTTAACTGCTGGGTACACCAGTATTGGCAAAAGTGTTATCTGGGACAGCCCAGGACTCTGCTCTCCCTGGATTCCCACTGGGAGTAAGCCTCACCACAGGTGCCAGGTGCTCTGATTTGCCCTCCAAGGCAAGAATTAAGTAGCAGAGGGGCTCTGCCGGTGGCAAGATACAAACACAGATGGGCTGAAGCTCCTGGTTAGTCCCTGGGTCCCCAAGCCCTGGCAGGAGCTGGCAGGGACAGCAGGCATGTCCCCCAGCCTGGCTGTTCCCCGCCCCCAGCCACCCCTCAGCGGAGGCTGGCATGCACATACACGTGCACAGGCAGGTGGGCCTGCCCCACATAGCCCACTGGCTGCAATCTACCGGGTGTTTGTCGTGCCCCTGGAGCCCCAGCAACTAGGCCACACGCACCCGACAGAGTTTCAGGTAGATCTTCCATTTATACTAGTGCAAAAGGGATTCATTGACAAGTTTAGGGACACAGGGCAGGCTCAGCACGCTCACCACACAGGCCCCATGCACGTTCTCTCCTCCCACAGTGAGACCCTCATCATAATTAGAGATGGCCTCCAATGTGGGGAGCTGCCTCAGAAGACCCCCACCGTAACCCCCACTGCAACCCCCGCCCCCTGCATAAACAATGCTTCTCAGTCACCGGCCCAAGTGCGGGCTCAAGGGACGCAGGAGGCATGTCCCTTCTACATGGCCTCCACATCAGAATGCAGGCAGCCTTTGGACATTACTGAGGCATACATAGGGCATGTGATAAGGGTCACTGTGCAGAGGTGTCCACGAGAGGTTATAGCATCTGAATCTCAGAATAATGTTGCTTGCTGGGTAATGGAATTTCTAGGAAGAAGAAATGGGCTCAGAGAATAAGGCCACTTGCTAAGGTAAGAAAGCCAGTCAGAAGGGGTTGTGGCTCCGAATGGGGTATAAAGCTGTACTAGCATGTCTGCACTCCCGCTTGCCAGGCACAGCACCTCCTGGCAGCCTCACCACACAACTACTCGTTGCTGGGCACAGTGACCTGGGGTCATTTCTCCATAGCCCACAAGACTTACTGGTCCTGGCAACTAGCTGTGGGCTAGTTGATGTTGCGTGCTACTCTGGCCTCCAGGCCCTCAGAGCCCACCTGTACCCAGCTGCAGGAGGGGCTCAGGAAATGGTGGTGGAGGAGAGGAGTGTGGGCCAGGCCTTCTGCCCAGGCAGAGCCGGCGCTGGGGCTGCCATGGCAAAGGCAGATTTACTGCTCTCAGCCGAGCGGGCGCCTTTAACCGCTGGCTGTGAATGGAGACATGCCTGTCTGATATACAAACACCAAGAGGACAAAGACGGCTCCTGCAACTTATAAATCAGAGAAATCACGTCTGACAGTCACTTTCCGTTCTCCGAGTGCCGAGCAATTCATCAGCTGATCCCCTCTGATTCATAGAGGCAGCTACGCCCAGCGCCCACATTCATAAATATGTGCACACTCAGGCAGCCTGGAGCGGCGAGCAGGTTCAGGGCCTAAGCGACTGCTGCTTGTGCACTTCACAGCCCCCAACCAGTGTCAAAGTGAGGTTCTGGGCTAATTAGATCAGGAGCCTGACAGACAACTTCGCGTCTCAGGACCCTTTCGTCTCTCTCCCCCAAGTGCCTAAAGAAGTCAAACCTGGCGGAGGAGGAGGTGGAGAAAGAAAACACCACCCAAAAAGTAAAAAGTAGGGGAGCTATAGTAAAACCTGAGGGGTACCCACAGATCTGGGAGCCTCTCCCACTCAAGCAAGACCTTTTGATTTGCAAATTCTTCTGAGGCCCAGGCCTCCTCCCCACAGGAGGGGTAGGATGTGCTCCCCTGGGGGGCCATTATGTACCTCTGCCAATAAACCCGTCCAGGAAGCTGGGGCAGAGCCGGGAGGGAGGCGCAGAGAGGGGCTGCCCTAGTTAGTGTGACAAACACTCCTTTGCGTGCCTGCGACCCAGTCTGTGCATGTGTGTGAGCCCACGGATATTGAGTGAATTCACTGCACCATCACTCTCACCCCGCCAGCGCGGACAACCTCCCCAGTCCCAAGGCACAGGGTCCACAGACACTGGCGCCCTTTGAGAATCACTTTCCTGAATTATATAGGATCGTGCAGCATTCAGCTGACACCTTGGAGCAGAATGACAGAGCTGTCTGGGAGCTCACGGCCCCTCCACCTGGGTGTGGGGGCTGGAGGACTTCGTGAGTTAAGACTCACGCTTGCTCCCCTCCTTTCTATATATTTTTTTTTACAGCACATGACAGGCATCCATAAGAGACCCATGCAACTGAAGTGAATTATGCAGCCCTACTCATTTGTAAAGTGAAGTGAAATGCAGATTTCGCCTGCTGAAATTCAGATCTTGCCTCCTGTTCCCCATAAGTTGAGGCTGGCACAGGGAAATCTACTGATTTATTATAATTTTAAAAATAAAAATAAATAAAAATCCCAAACTGCAAAACAAACAACCCAGCAAGCACGAAAATCCCAGTCTCTCTCTCTCTTTTTCTTCTGCTCAGGAATAATAAGTGTTAATTTTACACTTCATTTCTCAAAAAAATAATAGGATGTGCTTTTGCTTAAAACCAAGTCAGCCTGCTGGAACCTTTCAGGCTGAAACTGTGTCAGCCCAAAAGAGGAGCAGAGGGCTTTGTGGAAGAGCATCGTGCCGAGATGATAGCTCGCTGTAATGTCCTCGGTAGCGACTTTTGTCTCCAAAAGCATTTGATCCCTGGCAGACACATACTTATTTCCATATGGGTCTTGGGGGAAGCCAGGAGGAGAGAGAGCTGATTATCAGAACCCTGAAGGTGAAGCTCAGGTGGGCCTCACTGATGTCAAAGGCAGGCCCAGGCACACATTCGGAGGCCATAATTTGCTGCCTGGGTGGGAGGAGCAGCAGGCTGCAGAGGGAGTGGACAGGGCATTGTTCCGGAGCTCCACTGCGCTGAGCATGACCTGCTCCCGCCATATTGCTGGGTCCAGCTGGGCTCTTCTCTTAGCTGGGATCACACTTGGAGATGCTGCCCTGAGAGTGACATCACCGAGGCATGCTTGTGTCTCTCCAGGGGGGAGACTGCTGAGACTGCTGCCCTGTGTGTGTGGCTAGGGGGCATGATGAGCCATCGCCATTAGGTAGCGGCAGTGGAGGACACAGGCATTCTAACCAGAAAACACTTGGGTTTCAACCTCTGTGTCAGCACTGTCCTGCTGTGTGGCTCACCCCTGAGCTTTAGCTTCTGCGAGGACATGGGAAGAAAACGGAGCATCTCTGTAACTGTAAGCATGACACAGCCCTCATAGCCGCTCTTTTCCCAATCTCACCCTCCTGCCATACTCACACAGGGGGAGTGTGCTCTGTGAGACCCTCTCTGAGAGCCTAGACCAGGAACAGGGATGTAGCTCAGCAGCACAGTGCCTACCTGGCAAGCATGAGGTTGTGAGTCTGAGTCCCACATCTGCCTCAAAAAGTAGGCTAGGGTCGGTGAGATGGCTCAGCGGTCTAATGCTGCCTGCTTAGGCAAGCTTAGGCAATCGCAGGGACCGCGGTTCGAGCCGCCCTGGCACCACATACTGCGCCAGCCCCACCCCCAGGGCAGGCTGAGCCGGCCATTAAAAAAAAAAAAAAAAAAGCAGGCTAGACCAGGGTTCCCTGTGTCCTTCCTAGCACCTAACCTGCCTTGATCTTTCTTGGTAGTATCTACTACCACCTGGCACATTACACGTATGTAATGTAATTCAATTCCCACTTGCCCCCTAAACACACACACGCACACACACACACACACACACACACACACACACAGAGGAACATACCCTCCATGAGGGCTCCTTAGGGAAGGCCTAGTAGCTAGGAGGTGCTCAAAAAGGAATCACTGATGCAAAGCCCTTAGTATGATGTTTAGAACGAAGGTGACGCTGCTCTGCATCAGAGGTCACCCCGATTTCACAGGATTGACATCTTGCAAAGCTGTAAGGGGCCATATTGGATGACGAGATGCTCTCTGGATCTTCCCAGAACCGCAGCCAACTCCCAGGTCCAGGCCAGCAGGTCTCCTCGATGACCACGCGGGGAAGGATGCTTCAAGAGGCAGGGACCCTCCAGGGCGTACAGCAGAGCTGGGCAGGGCATGTTGCTCCCCCAGCATCCTCCAAGGAGAAGCCACATGATTAGGGACCTGTGTAGCCAGCCACCCTATGCTCCTTGATCACTCAAAGCAGCAGGCCGGACGGGGGATGGCAGAGCCATGGAGTTTCCACTTTTTGCTTTCAATTCTAGTGCACTGAGCCCAGAGCCCTGGCACTGGGCAGCATCCCCAGCCATTTTCAAATTCTAAAATTTTGAGACATGTTCTTGCTAAGTCACTAAATTGCCCAGGCTCAAGCTCTCACTCCTGTCTCAGCCTTCCAGAGTGCTGGGATTATAGGTGTGAGCTTAGTTCCTACATTTGTACCTGGCTTCCTCCTTGGCAGGGAAGGTGGTGGCAGACAGAACAGCCCCATGGGCTAGGAGTTCTGCAAGGGGAAGTACTGTAAGGGGAAGTAGAGGCTGCCTCATCACTGGAAGCCCCTCAGTTACCAGCTCCGGTAAGGAACTTCAGAGAATTACATTACATAGCTTTAGTGCCAGAGCCTATGGGCTGCCCCCAAACAGCAGGTCAAGGAAAAGGGCCCAGGCATATGTGTGAATACACACACACACACACACACACACACACACACACGGTGAGGAAGGCATATGACACATGGAAATAAGGAAAGGAAGGAGCTCAGAGCCCCAGTACTTGTCTGGGCAAAAGGGGATATGTGAGGAGGAACCCCATGAGAGAACCCTCTGACACTATCCTAATAAATAACTTAGAATAAGCATGTAATAGGAAATAGAAACACAGGCGTCTGCTGGGGGACCAGCCCTTTGTTTGTAAAAGGAACAAAGATCCTTGGGTAGAAGAGGGCAGATAATATTATCATGGTAGCCAACTCAGGCTGCTTATCTATTGATCTGTCATTAACTACCCCAAGGAAATGAGCCAGGCCAGGCCAGGCCAGGCCAGGCCGGGATGACATTTGGGCTGCAAGTTGATAAGCGTCAAGGGAGAAAATGAGGGAGTCCTGCATCAGAGGCCTGGCAGAACCAGGGACAGGCACAGGAGGACACAAGGGCCAATCCTGGGACCGCTGGCACTCCAGGCCAGGCAGCCCTCTGGGACCTACCTCCCTGCAAGATAGAGGGTGAGCCCCACCAGCAGCAGCAGCAGCAGTCCTGAGAGCCTGTCAGCCATGCAGACTCTCAGGGCTAGCTCCAGACCTGTAGAATGAGAAAGTGTTTGCCAGTGTTTGGGGTACAGGAATGTTTGAGAACTGTTGACCTCTGGAAAAGGGGTCTAGAGAGGCTGCTCCTGTGGGAATCCCATCCTTAAGAATCTGTGCTTTCACAGCCTCCACCAGGAGTGTTTGCTATGGTACTCCAAAAGACACACAGGTTTTTAAAGTTGCTTTAAAAAAAAAATCAAAAAATAATAAAAAAAATAAAGTTGCTTTTGTCTGCCTTTACAGAAGATTGCAAAACCCTCACCTAACAGTAAGAGATTACTTCCTATAGCCAAGACTGGGCTGACAAAGCTGGGGGATGTGTGGAGGGAGCTTTTGGAGGCAGAGGTGGGCGGCTAAGCTCGCTCTCTTACGCCATCCTGGCAGCATCACTGCCCTACCCAGGGCCAAGTCTTCTAGGCCCCTCAGTGCTCCCAGTGAGTCAAGTGTGCTCAGCCACTGTGCAAGGCATGGCCCCCGCCCCCACCTCCTTTTGAGCTTACATTTTCCTAATTAATCCTGGAGGATGGGCCATGCCCTTCCTTCTCCACTGGGGGGGCACCTTCCCAGGCCTTTCTGGCCAGGAGGGACCCATCTCACAGTCCCCAGTGTTTCAGAAGGGCTTATAAATGAGCTCTGGCAGCCTGAACTGGGGCCCCACAGGAGACCCAGAGCCTCTTCAAAACAGAGCCCTGACAATTAGGCAGTCTGAGTTTTGAAAGGCTTGGGATTGATGGCGTGGACAGTAAAAATATCACCTGGGGAGCTGGGTGTAGTCCTCCGAGAGTTGCTGGAGGTCAGTTGCCATGGCAACGGAGAATGAGCTCAACCTTGTAACTGACCCTTATCTTTTTTTGATCTGTGGGCCACTTGGGGCCAAGGCTTGAAATCAACTGGAAAATAATCCAGTCACATATCAGAAGGAAAACTATTTATACTTGTTTGCCCAGGTACCCACTCGTATCCCCACTTCCACAATGATGGCTGCTGCCAATGCCACGTTCAATGTCCACCTGGAGGCTATAGGATGGCAGGAGAGAGGGGAGGCTGAATTCTACTTTAGCAGTAGTTATTTCCATGTGTGGTGCAGTACAGTGGGAGCAATGGCCACTCCCTCCCCCCACTTCCTTCTTGCTCAACCACCCTGGCCCATGCCTCCCAGCATGCAGGTCAAGACCAGCATGGAGGCAGGCTGTGTCCCCCACCCAGCCTGCTGCCTAGGCCGATCACTAGGTTCCCCTACTGGTGTCAGTGAGCCTTGCCCTGACAGAGGCTTGTCCCTGGCTTACAAGGTCCACAGAGGTGCCCACGGTCACCTTTCTTCTGCACATCTGGGGGAGGGGCCAAGAGAGTTTGGTGGAAGAAGGCTGGGAATGGGAGAACAGTGGGCTTCCGGTCTCATGCCGTGGGAAAGGCTGCTAGCTCAGCCACCCCGCATGCACCCTGGGTTTCCATGGTCAGATGGGCCATCTGGCCAGAGCCTGTCTCCAGGACACAGCTATCCTAAGTTTCAAGTACTTTGCTCTCTCCTCCTCTGAAACTGAAATCCAAAGATCCAGATGGCTCCACTGACCTATTGCTCCCAGGAGCCACGTCAGACAGATCTTAGCTAGGGGGTCAGCTAAGCTGGAGAATGACTCTGGGCATCTGCCCCTGGAGATTTCCCATCACAGTGCACAGGACAGCTCCACTGACTGCCCCCTACTCGCTTCATTTTAGCAGCATGAGATCCTCTGGGGAGCTGGGGTAGACACGGCTGAGAACCAGGCAGCTGGAGTCCTGGCTCTACCGCAGACTCACGGGGTAGCAATGGGCCAGCCACCCTCTGTCCGTGCCTCTGTCTCCCATCTATGAAATGGATCCAAGCTCATCTACCTCTTGGGGCTGTTTAAGCACAGGGCCAATAAGGTAAAAAGCCTGGAATATAGACTACTGTAAACCGCCACTGGCACTTCTGCCATCATGTCCTCCTACAACCCTATGCCCAGGGCCTGGTAACCCATATGCAAAACACCTACTGTAGGTGTCATGGGGGAGGGGAAACGTGGCCTTCCAGAGAACACAGGCAGTAAATTTCTTCCAGTAAATTGGACAAGAGTCCTAAGACTGCACCAGGCCCACTGCAAGCACTCAATCCATGTTGTCCCACCTTCAGAGAGCCTGTGTCAGTTGTGTCTATGCTTCTCCACCACCTCCACACGACACCCCATATTTGTGATGGTAAAGCCTGTGTCCACATTTTAAAGCCTTTTGTTCAACCTGTTCAACCATAGCTCTTTGCAGTTTTCTATTTATTTTTTTTTAATGGTTCTTCTTGCTCCTTTGAAAACTCCATGGGATTTTCAAGGAGATGGAAGCAGGACATGATAGGAGGCATGGCTCAGGCTCACATGCTCTCTCTCTACGCTGGCCTTGGGTAACCCTCCCTCTTAGCTGGACCGATGAGCAGCCCCAGAATTTGAAAGGCAACCAAACCTTGGACCTAGACAGCTGTAGCCTGGATGAGTGGGTTGGGTGGGGGAGGGCTGCTTCCTCTAGCTCCACCCTCTGATCCTGCCCTCTGGGGCAGGGCCCTGACTGGTGAGTAAGCATGTCAACCACCTTTCCAGAGAGCAGTGAGTGTTGATGTGGCATGGGATACCAACCTTCCAGCTCTCTTAGAAGATTGTAGCCTTCTAGACATGGTGACTGATTGTTTTGGCAAGAGAAATGTTACAAACTGGGACCTGAGCATATTACCAAGAGACAAAAGTTAACTATCTCAGCTACTTGGGCTGAGGATGTGGCTCAGTGGTAGAGCTCTTGCCTTCGAGTTTGATGCCTAGCACCACCCCCCAAAATTAGTATAATAGCTACTTAATGGAGAGATGGAAAAAATAAATAAGTGAGTCATCAAATAACCCCAGACAAGAGAATAAAGTGGATCTCCACTGATAACTCTAAAGACAAAATTCTTAGTGTTGGAAGCAATTTAGAACTTTAGGCCTAGGGACATACAGCTCAGTGGCAGAGATCTTGCCTACCTAGCAAGTGCACCATCTTGGGCTTGGTCTCCAGTACTGTAATATATATATATATATTTTTTATATATTAGATTAATTAAAAAAAAAAAACTTCTCTGTCACAAAATTTAAAAAATATACAGAACTTCTGTGTCTCTAAACTTCTAGAATTTGAGGGTTTGGGGGTTACTATCCTGCAAAATAAGACAGTAGCCAACTCTCCTCACTCCTATACCCCTTCTACCTGCCAAAAACTGAAGATGAATACTTCAAAAAATGAAGATTCTACGATAGCCCCCAGGGATCCCCAGGTACCAAGAGGCAGCTTATTCATCCTTAACACGCCAAGCACCTACTGATGCAGATCACTGATCTCAGATTAAAGTTCTCCACAATAGGGCGGCTACCTAAAAATCCATCATGTTAATAATCTTCAGATTAATGTTCTCTAATAATATACAATTATCATGACAGGCAAGCTACAACACCCTTATCGTCATTGATTCTAATGGGGACCAGTGTATTACCTCTGCTTCAAAGGTTTCTCTCCTGCCAACATCATTTTCTGTCCCTACCAAGATCATTTGTTAAGATGAGCAACAGCTTTATGTCAAAAAACTAGCTAGCTAACCTCATGCATTCATGCAAACACAAATACACGCACAAAATACAAGAGGCAATATTTTCCTAAAGTTCTCCACCTGGGAAGACACAGGACAGTCTTTGCAGTTAGTGGTACTGAAAACAAGACAACCTAGTACTCGGGCTGAACACTTGGACACTGGGAATCCCCACCCCGACCAGAAAAAAAAAAAAAAAAAAAAGGTGACAAAGCTAAAACCTTACTGATTTCCATTAAAGTTTTTAAAAAGGACAGCTATTAGATCAGCATTTCTAATACAGCAGTCATTACTGACCACTTGTGGCTATTGTAACCAATTAAAGTTAATAAATTTTAAATTTTGGTTTCTGAATCACAGGAACCACATTTTTGTGGTGAAGGGCTAGCAATTTGGGCACTGCAGGATGTTTCTTTCAGGGGCAGAAAAATCTCCTGGATAGTGTTGTTCTGAGATTCAGGCCAGGTAAAGATATCCCTCACCTGTCAGCATTAATCCTGGATCCTATATGGTGTTGAGCACCTATCAAGTATTCAATGAGCACTTACTGAATGATGGTACATGTGCTTCAAAATACAAATATTCCTCAACTTTATTCTATTATTATTATTATTTTGTCTTTTTGAGACAGAGTCTCGCTATGCAACTCAGGCTGGCCTTGGGCTCAGTTTTGTAGCCCAGGCTGGTCTTGAACTCGCATTGATCCTCCTGCCTCAGCCTCCCAAGGGCTGGGATTATAGGCATGTGCCACCACACCTGGCTATCAATCTGTGATGGGGCTACAACTCATTAGGTCTGTCATAAACTGAAGTTCATATGCCTGAAATGCCAAGTGCCCTACCTAGCTCAGCAACTAGAAGAGTACCTGTTGTCTTCCCTCTTGACCATGTGACTTGCTACTACTACCCAGAGTCTCAAGAGAACATCCTATAAGATAATATTAGCCCAGAAAAAGAAAATTCAAATTTCAAAGAAAACTGAAAAATTCTACCAAATTAACATGACTTATGCTATGGTTAAGTTGAAAAGCCATAATTTGAATCACTGGAATCATGGACTGTCTTTTTTATTTATTTATTTATTTATTTATTTATTTATTTGTTTGTTTGCTTGTTGTGTTTGTTTGTTTATTTATTCATTTTGTGGCTGGCTCAGCCTGCCCTGGTGGTGGCGCTGGCGCAGCATGTGGTGCCGGGGATCGAACTGCAGTCCCCGCAGTTGCCTGAGCCCTCCTAAGCAAGCGCTTTAGACCACTGAACCATCTCGCCGGCCGTCATGGACTATCTTTACAGTGAAGTATGCCTTGGTCCTTTTGCTTATCAGCACATGCATAACCCAAATACTGTAGTTTTAGGCCAGCAGGCAAAGAGACAGATCAGTAACATCTGGGCCACTAGCTAGTCCAGAAGCCACAAGCCACATCATGACTCAGCCACTCTCCCTGAGGAACCCACGTCTTCTCTACTGCATCTCATTGAGAACACATGGATGCCAGCAGGTTACAGACATCTGTGAGCTACCAAAGCCAAGAAAGAATGACCAGTTTGCTGAGTCCCACCTTTTAGGCAGCTGAACCTGTAGCTTGTTGGAGAGTGAAGTGGCCTGAAAGGCAGCCTACCTCTGCCTCTATGGGCTGCATCTCAAAGAATCAGGGTTTTGCCAAGACCCAAGTGAAATGAAAATGGAAGCTAAAGCTGGCAGATGCTAACACCACATGGAATAAGCAAACGCATTCATGCTGAGGACAGTTCCTTCAAGCAGTGGCTGAGCCACGGGGACACTAATACTTGGGAGTGACTTCTGTTCACTTCAGCTGAAAGCTCCATGAGATCATCAGACTTATGGTTCCAAGGCACACAACCCCACATGAGGGTTTCTAGGTGGAACGGTCCTCTTGTTCTCTTACCTCTCCTTCTGTCATCATCTCAACATCAAGGATTGTGCTGTGCTCAGCTTCTCTTCATCCCCAGGCAATAGGAGGGACATGAGACTAGGCCTATGGGGCCCCCCAGCTCACCTTTAGCACTAACTTATTTGCTCAGCTCCAGAGTTGAGTCCTTGCAGACAGTTATCTGGGATGCTCTGAACCCAGCAACCACAGACCAGATGTGAGGCCACCCACCTCTGGGCAGTGTGGATCCCCTACCCATCCCAGCCCTCTGCCTCACCCAGAGCCAACCCTCCTGCCCACCCAGCTGCGCCTTCCCTTGTGCAGTAGTCCCACACTGATCCTATCATCTGCAGCCCTGGCCCAGCACTGACAGCTCCCACCTCAGAGAGACTTGCTACAGAGACAGGGGATAGGTAGAGCTTGCAGAAGGAAGGAGGCGGGTTAACTGCTGCACTGCTGGGGAGCCGGGTGTAGGAGCCACAGCCCTCATTGCTCCAAGCCAGCTCAGCGGGCAGAACAGCTGCTGGTAGCTGTGATGAGAGGTGCCAGCGCCAAGTCCATGCACAGTGGCAGGAAGACGCCCCTCCACGCAGCGCTGGCTGGCACTATGCCTTCTCCTTGGAAAAGACATCTTCATAGATACCTTGTGAAAAAAAGTACATCCAACACCTGGCACTTCACCCTCAGTTTCCACCTTGGCCCATCTCCTCCAGTCCAACCAGAGCACACTGACCCAACAATCCTTCAGGTTCCATAGCACTGTTTCACTCTCTTGCTCAAGAACCTACGGTGACTCTCTTAGGATTCCACAGTGAGGAGCAGCAAATTCTAGGGACACTGGATGCTTGAACTGGCAGAAGTTAGGGGTCCACCAAGGAGACCCTCAGTCTTCCTACATGTCACATACAGCTCCACAAACCAGGGCCAAGGACAAAGATCACTCTGAGATAGGTAGAGGTCTACTGTGAGAAAGCAATGTCCTTGTCACTGAAGGATGTACTCTGGAAGGATGACACCTCTGTCCACACTGACAATCACACACACACACACACACACACACACACACACACACACACACTCTATAAGATCTTAGCAACATCACTCAGAGAGCCTCACTGCTAGCTGCTGCTCCAAAACCCACCGTGAGAAACAAAGTACAGATTTTCCAGGCTCTAATCCCAGCCATAGGTGGACTTGGATTCCTAGGCAAAGAAGACATCCCAAGTCCAAAGCTGATGGCTTTCACCTCATGCTTTCACCATCCCCACGCATACAAGGTCAGCTCTTGGAGACAACTCAGAACTCCAGAAGCCACATCCTAGCAAAGCACTCTGACTTATGCTACCAAGAATCCAAAGTGAACCCAACCCACGACTCTGGTCCTTTGGATGGAGATCTATACGTGGCCCTAGCCTGACTTCCAGGTGGATGCCTCCCTTCTCCCTGGACAGAGCCAAGATGAGCAGAAATCCCACCTGCCCTGCATAGACTGCACATGCAGCATGAAACTGGGTCCCAGCTGTCCACACAGGACCCCTCCCTAACTTTCACACACTGAGCCCTTCCTGCCAACAGCAAGATGTCTCCAGAGCTCAGCCCATGGGTCCTTGTCCAGAGGCACTTCCTGCCTGCCACCCTACATAGTGTGAGACCTATAGGAGACACTGTTCTCTGCATAGGGAATCTAGGCTCCCCTCCATCAGTGCACTCAGGAAGGAAGGACAGACCACCACATCTTGTTCCCACAGCCTGGGCATTACCAGGGGCTGGCCAAGTGCCTGCTTATAGCAGTGCACAATTTTTGTCTAGTGAAAGCATGTTCTTGAGAGACAGTATTTGGTCCCTGTCCCCAAACCCCTAAATCAGAGATAAACAGACTCTAAAGGAGTTTTGTATTGCTTTGGATGGACAGTCTTTCATCTCACACAGTGAAATAGAAACATTTGATTAGAAATAAATCAAACTGGGCTGGAGAGGTAGCTCAACAGTCTGAATGTCTGCCTGGCAAGTACAAGGACCCAGGTTCGACCCTTGGTACCATATGCTGTGCTGGCCCTGGAAGCTCAGGCGTGCCATGCTGGCCACTGACATCGGGCATGGTGGTGCACACCTGTAGTCCCAATGGTGGGGAGGCTGAGATGGGAGGAACACTATGAGTCTGAGCTGTGCAGAGAAACCCTATACCAAATAAAGAAATAAGAAGGGCATGGTGGTACATGCCTATAATTCCAACACTTGGGAAGCTGAGGCAGGAGGATCGTTGCAAGTTTAAGACCAGCATGGGCTACAAAGTGAGCTTAATCTCAGCCTGAATTGCACAGCAAGATCCTGTATTTATTTATGTATTTATGTATTTATTTATTTATTTATTGCCAGCTCAGCCTGCTTTGGGGGTGGGGTTGGCACAGCATATGGTGCCAGGGCCCTGCAGTTGTCTTAAGCTTGTCTAAGCAGGTACTTTAGACCACTGAGCCATCTCACCAGCCCAAGACCCTGTTTTTACATAAATAATCAAATCACATATTCAAGCCAACATATACTGGCCAAGGGGAGAAAAAAGGACAGAAATAACTGTACTCGTGTGTGTTGTGGGTGCCTACTAGAAATGCTGCCTGAAGGACACATACAAAGGTGTCAGAGGATCATTTCTAGGTAGCTGGACGCATTGTTTCTTAGCTTTGTTTGGCTGTGTTTTCTACTTTTCCAGCCTGCAATAAGCATACTTAGCTTTCATAATAAAATCAAAGAAGCTTTTCAATTAAAAAATATTAGGGCTGGGGAGATACTCAGTGGTATAAGCACCTGTCTGGCAAGTGCAAGAACTTGAGTTCAATCCCCAGTATCACATTCTGTGCCATCCCTGGAACCCCAGGGATGTACAAAACCAGGTGCAGTGGCGTATGCCTATAATCCCTACGAGCCTGAACTGTAGAGCGAGACCCTGTATCACATAAATAAATAAATAAATAAATATTTTTTTAAATGTTGAATCCATTGAATAATATCTGAGATACTGGTGCTGATGACAGCTTCATTCTCTCGGCTTGGATCTCCCCATCTGGAAAAGGAGGTGGCTGGCCTAGAGATCTTTGCAGCCCCACACCACCCTGGCCCTGAGGCTCCTCAGGGCAGACAGCCTGGGCAGCAGTGACACTGCTCACACAGAAGCTCCTGCTGGGCAAGGCTGGACAGAGACCTGCCTTCTGGTCCCCCCAGGTCCCTACCTGCACACAGGGGCTCCCTATGGCCTTGACTGATTCTGTCATCTGTCAAGAAGGCCAGGCAGTACACTTTTCAAGACTAAGTTCTGTGTGATGGGGCCAAGGCTTGTCTCCTGGCCCCAGCAGCTCCAACTGTAAACTAGGGAAATGCCAACGTGTGATGTTGGGGTTGAGCAATGCAACGCATTTGTAGAGTTGGCCAGCACCTGCTGGGCTCCCAGCTACTGTTATGGCTGTGCAGGTGCTTTTTACAAGGTGTGAGTTGCCATCCATTCTCACAGTGCATTACACTGCATGCATATGACACAGGGGATTTGTTGCAGGCTGGTGCCTTGGAGGTCACGAGGAATGCTTTTGGTAGGACTTAAGGCCACAGAGCAGAGGCCAGGAGGCATGCGGAGAAGGGGCCAGGGTTCTGAGTATACGGGAGATGCCAGGGAGGCACAGGAACACAGTGTGACAGCCCCCAGCCCCTGACCTGTTCAGACTTTCATAGCAGCCACAGCCTCTGGCTGTGCCCAGGCAAGGTCCCGGCCCTCAGAGGAGGTGGCAGCTCCAGGCCACATGCAGAGTGCTCAGGTCCACATCCTCTACCAGACTGAAGATGACAGACTTGGGGCCTGGGAGGCTATGTGTCACAGGAGACTTGGCAATGAGAATGGCAAGAGGACCAGCTGGGCTCAGAGAACCTGCAGCCTCTCATTCAAGGGGCCCAGAGAGAGGTCCCCTCTGAGTCCCTCAGTGTTCATCTGAGGTCCTCTTGCTGCCCCTGTCTGTCCCACTGGCTTCCAAAGAGACAGCAGAAAGGAATCCAAAGATCCAATATTTGTATTTTGAATGCTAATTTGACAAAGAGGAGTGGGCATGGGGGAGTGTTTAGAATCAGCACTCCAATAAGCCCACAAATGACGCCAGTATTTTATAAGCTTGTTAGAAACAAATCACCCCTCAGCTGATGTTTACTTACTGATGAATCATAAAAGGGCTCAATACACAAAGAGTAAATCCAAAAAGAATGTCTTTCTTCTGTCCCATCTTCAGCCACAGCGCAGGGGGCCCAGGCGAGCATGAGCCTGCTCTCCAGCCCTGCCCCCCATTCCTGCAGCCTCCCCAGGGTGGCAAATCACTGGCACCAGCCCCGTCTCTGTGCCCACCCCCTCCTGGCCCCCACCCATTGCCTGGCCTAATCTGAGGCTCAATCCTCGCTTGGGAGGCAGCTCCGTCCTTCTGCTGCCCCCGGAGTCCTCTGCGGGAACGGATCCAATCCAGCTAATTTGCATAATGATGAAGCCCTCCAGTGCGGGCCGGGTCTTGAGAGGGTTGGGAAGAAATATGCCCTGTCCTTTGGAGAGGCACACAGAAGGCTCTGTGCACCAGGGAGGGATGGGGCTCCTGGCCGGGAGGAGGGGTGTATGTGGGCAGCCTGGAACCGGCAGCGTGCACGCCAAGGACAGCTCCTCACTGCTGCCTGCTGAGCCGGAGTCCAGCTGGCCCAGCTGAGGAAGGACTGCCCAGGGCTGTAAAGCAGCAGGAAGTGAGGTACAGAATGCCAGTTCCAGACAAGGCTGGCAGACCCAGGTCACAGTGACCGCCACTCACCGGCTGGCTGACCTTGAAGAATTGCTGACCTTTCTGAGTCTTAGTCTCCTGATTTGTGAGAACAGAGGATGTCTACACCACAGGGCTGCTGTGAGGGCACAAGGAGCGGCTGTAAAGCACTGATTAGAATGGGCCGTCTGCATGCAACCATCATCAGCCACTACTATGTGGGCATCATCACGGTCTTCTCCCTGCACAGTTAGGTCCACCCACCACCCACCCACCCATCCATCCATCCATCTACCCACCCACCTGTTTATGTAGCAAATGCCAGATATTGTGCCAGGTAGTCCAGGACACAGGGATAAATCAGTCAAATGTCTCATTTAAAATGCCTCCATTGACATTAGGACCCTATGGACCAATGAAGTCTAAAGGAATAGACAGTGCTTGCCTTTAACACAGCTGAAGGCAGAGGCAGGCAGGGGCACTGGGAACCAGAAGACCACTGTTAGGTTCTGCATCTTGGGCTCCATCAAGCTATTGGCTTAGGATGGGAGTGTTTTTCTGGACAGATGCTACACATCAATAAAATTTCTTGCCTAAGCAGGCGAAAAGGACAGTAAGTATGCTCCTAAACACGACACCTGTGGATCAGTGCTTATGGAGGCAGGGGAGGAGGTAGAAAACATTTGGGATGGGAGTCCAGGTAATTGTTAGAGGGAAATTTCTGGGAAGGGTGAGGACTACTTGAGCACACGCCAGCACATAGTGGGTGGTGAGTGGATACCTACCGAGGGAGGCAAGAAGAGAGTGGGTGGCTTCCTGGGAGAGCTGGCCATGGAAAGGGATGCAGAGGTGCAGAGGTGGGGCAGGTGTCCCAGGGAGCAGGGCGCTTCAGGAGCAATGGTGCTCCAGTGGACATTCCGTCACTGGCCAGGTGCAGATGTGAGCAGTGACCAGATCGTGGGGGGCTCTGGTTCTACTGGCCTCACATGTGGGCAAGTGATTCCAGGGTCACACATGTCCTTCCTTTCCCCTGCAGATACCAACCAGGCACCCAAGTGCCACCTGCAGCCCTGGTGATCGTGACATGATGGGAACAGGACATACCACCCTGCCCTCCGAGCTCAACTCCTAATGCCTATCAGCACTATTTTTTCCAAGTCCAGTGTGAACAGTGTGTCTGAGCTGAGGCGAAGCCTGCTTTCCGCAGTTGGCTACTCATTCATCACAGCAAAACCACGCGCTGGTGTTGCTATTAGTCCCATTGTACAGATGGAGGAACTGGGACTGTAAGTCAGGCACCTCCTCCAAGCGCACAGTGTACCAACAAGGCCGACTCCTGGTGAGAACCCAATTCCTAAGCTCCGTACTGTCCCAGGGGCTGGCCAAGGAGCCCAACGTTGCCTTTTCCTTGATCCCTACAAAATACTTTGACCTCCACACCTCTTTTACCTTCTGTGGGTAAGATGGGCAGAGGCACCATTGTTAGCCTCAACTACAGACAGGAAAATCAAGCTTCTAATCTCTAAGACACCGATGGTAACAAGTGACAGCAGGAGTGAAGGCTCAGGGACAGATGCTTCTCCCAGTGATCCTTTTCTTGCTCTAGGCTATCGGGTGGCAGTGCAGACTATAGCAGAGAAGAGGCCACCAGAGCTTAGCGGGGTAACCCCAGCACACGCCAGCATGTGAAACCCAGGCCCCGGCCACCAGTCCCATGCCATCTTGCCCGTCCTCCTCGGAGTCTGTGAACTATGTGAGTGCTATGGCCAGTGCTGCCACCTACACACAGTCAGGTGACCCTTAGTCCACCTGCTCAGCACCAAATCTCAGAAAAGCAAATACAGGCTGGAGCAATAGCTCATGGTAAACAATTCTCCAAACTTGATTTAAATGGTGATTTTGCAGCTTGGAATGCAAAAGTATTTTGCATGGCTCATAGAAGTGGGCAGAATGGATTTACCCATGCTGAACCGAAGTCCTGCATCCTCAACAAAGCTGCACAAATGCTGCCATGACTGGGCTCCTGAGCTGGTAATGATAGGCTCTCCTGGGCTACCTCAGTGCTGGCCGTGTGCTGACCATGACCAGACATTGTGCTAACCACTTCACACCTGCGATGAGCTCGTAACAGCTCTACAAGGAGGTCACAGTCCTGTCCTCACTGCATGGCATGGGACAGAGCCCGAGCCTTCCAGTCCCAGGCCTGCATTAATCTTCTTACTATCAGTGATACCTACCATTCATAGCAGAAGGATAAACGCGATTACATTCAGTACTTAATTTCTGTTACATGCAAAACATGGGGGCTAGATGTTAGAAACAGTATAAATAAGAACTAAGTTCTATCTGCCAGAAGTGTCAAATGATCACCCCCACAACTGCAGGATGTCGTTTCACCACAATTTTTTAATAACTGAGCACATTACATGTAGTAAGCTCACAATGAGTGTCTTCTGATTACACAAACAAAGACTGCAACATATTTTAAGAACACATTTGCTTTCCCTCCTGGTTATTCTTCATTCTATTTTAACCCTTCTACATCACTCAAAGTGTTATTCTTCTACTTGCAAAGAGCAGGTCCTTCACTGAGAAACTACCTGGGGGTTGTCATTGCTAACAGGCTCCCCTTTCTGAGCTTAAGAGTTCTCACTTATAAGAGGAGGAAGTAGGGTTCTGGGGTTTGATCACTCAGGGTTATTCAGATATAAAACAGTAAGGGCATTAAAAGCCAGTCTTCATTCTAACTGTAAAGGACTTCATCCAATAGCTGAGGACAGAAAGGAATAAGCATATAAGGATTTCATTACAAAGTTCAAAGTTTGAACTCTGAGCAAGACAGGAGCAAGAGACGCTCATAGCAGCTGAAGAATGCGTGCCTGGAGGCTAGCGCTATCATTAGCAAACACAGAAGTAAGTGCCAAAGTTGACAGGCCCTGAGTGAAAGCTAACCCTAGATGCTTTTAGAATAATTCCCTGCACTCCCTGCCAAACCCTATTGTCCTGACCTGGCAGCTTTGCCCTTGTCTGCTAACTTCAAAGGCAATTGAGACTATGACCCCAGTTAAAGAGAATTCATTCTTCAAAGCCAGGAGGAAGAAAGAGCACAGAAGGTGTAGCCGGGAGACAAGCATGCTGCGTGCTTGCATGCTGTGTGACCTCAGAAACCACTCCTAACTTCTCTGAGTCTGGTGGCTCACTATTAATGATGGTCAAAATTTTTATCGATTTGATATTCTTTCCAAGAAAAAAATCAGGTGCTACTTTCAATGCCCTGCAGAAAAACTAGGCAGTTTGGAGGAAGAAATTGGAGACCCGTTAGTCAGGATAGGCTAGGATCTATTGTAGTAACAAAGAGCCCTGAATATCAAGGGCTGCAAACAAAGGTTTACTTCCCGCTTGCCCTCAGCATCCATTGCAGAAGGCTCTGCTCACAGCACATACGGGCAGCTATGTTGTTGGAGCAGCTTTCCTCTCACCACGCGGTGCCCAGGGAAGGGAGCTTGGAAGGTGTCACCCACCCCCACCCCGTGGTTCTGTGAATCAGCCTGAATATGACTCAGGCCACATCCACGCACAGCCAGCTGGCCAGGATTAGCCACAAGGTGCCACCCATCACCCAGGTTCTAGCTGACTGCGAACTAAAAGATGACACTAAGGACTGCCACGTCACCAAGAGGCACGGCACTCACCAGAGGGCTCTAAGATTCTCAAGGGAGGGGTCAGAAATGTAAGAAAGAAATGCACCCCGCACCGTGCACTGGGGACAGAGGCTCCCAGAAAATGTCTCACCTGCCAAGGCCAGGGCTACAGAGAGACAGGGAGCTCGAGTCACGCTGTCCATCTCCTGGGTCAGACCCAGAGTGGTGAGGGGGCTCTGGAAGAGCGCCTCAACCCTGTGCTTCCTTCCGACAGCAGAAGGTTAAGCCTTCCTCCAGCCCTCTGC
Organism: Capromys pilorides; assembly: GCA_004027915.1. Classification (NCBI taxonomy): domain Eukaryota; kingdom Metazoa; phylum Chordata; class Mammalia; order Rodentia; family Capromyidae; genus Capromys; species Capromys pilorides. The sequence continues at coordinate 24,863 of PVKN010006085.1, forward strand.
CCAGGACACCAGCACTCTGGTGAGCACACCAGGTAAATGCCATGTGCTACCTTGGGGCTTTTCGAAGAAGTCGCTCTTGACGGTAATGGCTTTAGGAGGCTATGCAACCGCACGCCTGGCATCAGAAACATCGTCTGAGGCCAGGTGTTGCATCTCTAATTAGGATGGGGATTTTTTTCACCCCACAAAGAATTTACATAATTGGGAAGGAGGTTACAACAAGGACCAGCCCCGCCGACTGTGCCTTTTCCATGCCCTCCTTCCGCTTTCCCTTGCACACTTTAAATTTAAGGCAGAAATGAATCGATTTGAATTTTTTGAAATTAATTATCATCATTGCCATGGAAAATGTATCTTCTGCCTTCCTTGGGGACTGGAGAGAAGAGGGGGTGCTCTTGTGTGGAAAGCGGCCCTGGGAGATGCCACACAGCACCGCTGTACTCTAAAACATGCACCCCCACCCGCCACCCAGCCTCACCCAGCTGGTCTTCAGAGCATCTCCCCGTTTGGACTGAGCATTCTTCAGAATTTTTTTTGGTACCAAAATTAATGCTTTAAAATGTCACTTGCTACAGTAAAATTTATCAACATTATTATATACCATAGAAACTGCCATCCCAGACAAATGCACGACATTAAAATTTGGTCTAGAGCTCCCCAGAGGAAACGTTTGCTGCAATTTGTATAACAGTTTATATATTTATGCTATTTAATGGTACAAAGCAATAATTATGACTTCATTCACTGATAAGCAACGGCATTACATAAATCTGATGCGGATTTAGAACATGCCAGCTCTGACACCAGTGTACTAGTTGTAAATTATGTTGCCGTTAAAAAAAAACTCTAAGCAAATATGAAGGAGCAGCAGGAAACTAATAATGCATCTCCAGCTGTTCCAGTTAACCTGCAAATGTGGCCATCTGCACCTCGGGAGAAGGAGAAGGAGAGAGACAGGAGGGCGGGGCAGGGGGAAGCAGCAGCCGCCTTTCTACAAAGCACAAAGCGTCCCTTGACATCTAGCCAATGACCTTGCACCTTACATGTGGCCAGTGCAGAGCTGAGAAAGTTCCCAGCGAGCGGGAGGTCATTTGTCCGCTGCTCTGACACCCACACCCTACTCTATTCTCACCCCAGCCAGGAGGAAGGGTCGGTGTCCTCCTCCTTTACTCTCCTAGGGGCTCCTCTTGCCCCTTGGTGTTCCTGTTCACCAGGTGGCAACCTTTACAATGTCAAGTGTGGGGAATGGTGGGAGGAAGAAACTGGTGACTGCCCTAAATGCATGTCCACTTCTGATGGAGCTGCAGGGCACCAGTACTCCAACCATCAAGGAGGATGGCAGTGCTCAGGTAACGGCAGATCACACACCAGCGGCAGGTAGAGAGGTGGCTCTGGGGACCATGGAAGTAACAGGACACTCAGGAACTGCAGGCTAGGTCCTCTGCTGTGCCCCGGCAGCGAGCATCCCACTGGTAGGGGCCTCAGAGCAGGTACAGGACCCCTCAGCCCACCCAGAGGGCACTAGACAGCTGTCTATGGCAGGCGTGTGATGCTGCTTGTGGCCAAGGGCTGCTGGGACCCTGCCCACACCCACGAGGCTCCCCATAAAGCCCTCACAGCTGAGGCCTGAGGACTGGTCAGTTTTCTGTTTCTCTTGAGACTGCCAGGAAAGTCAGAAGTCCAAGGCCAACTTGGGCTATATAGGAAGATGCTACCTCAAAAAAGACTAACAAACAAACAAATAATAATAATAATAATAATATCTACAAGAACAAATAAAAAACTGCTAGCTAAAGCAAGAAACACAGGTATCAGTGACTTATCACCCACCAAGGTGAGCGCACAAAGCCACAGAAGCTCTCTCGGCCAGCGCAGCGTGCCTGGCACATGCTTGCCTCTGCCTTGCTTCCATTCGGTTCCGTCCTGCACTCCGCTCTGCTTTGCTCTCACCCTTTCCACTGTGCTGGCTGTGACTGAGATGTTTATAGGATTTGCAGACAGAGGGCAGCTTGCTGTGTGACAACCACGGGCTGATCGCAGAAGGACAACTGAGGCTCAGAGGTCTGCTCCAGGTCTGTGGCCCAGGCCTGCAGCTCACAGCCCACCTCAGGGTTCCTAGGCCTTCTCAGTGCCCACTTCTGACCACACTGCAGACCAGTGGGTTCTTGGCCATTGTGTGGCCCAGGGTAGGCCTGAGTGAGGACAGGAGAAACGGGAGGCAGCACGGAGAGGGCAGAGCTCCTGAGAGGGGCTCCCACTTCACCGCATCCATCTGGAGTGGGGCTGACTCCCCAGCTGCCCGATGGTCACACACACACACACACACACACACACACACACACAGATGGCAGGGCTTTGCCCTGTGTGCTCTCCTGCTGGCTCCTAGGGGCACCCTCTGCAGCTAGAACATGGAAGCTCTCTGCTGGGCTAGAGACAGGCAGAAGAGTTGTGGCTCTTGCAGGGCCACAGGGAGAGCCGGCACAAGTTCCCCCACTCCATTGCCACTATGGTCCCCCAAATAGAATGGTTATCCCTGGGCCATTTCCGAGTGGGTCCCCAAGTGCTGGCCCTCAAGCTGGGACGATGGATGAGATCCCATGGCCCTTTTTTCTTCTTACAACTTCCTCTTGTTTCAAATGACTTTGTAACTAAGAAGGCAATGTCTCTTAGGTACCCATTTTTCCACCAAAAAATTCTGAGAGCTTCCATCAGTGCCCCCCATTGCAAGCTGTGGGGTGTAGAGTCCTATCAGCATCTCTAACACAGCCTCATCCACCCACCCTCCAACAAACACGCATCAGCTCAGGGCAGGACACCCTCATTCGGTGTCCAGGACATGGTCCTTATATGATCTAAGCAGCATTAATTCCCAAAACCAGAAAATATTTTCTCCATCAGACCCTGGTCAGTGACACTGCTTGGGTAGGGCCAAATTAGTAGCTTTGTCTCCTTAGCAAGCACAAAAGACCAGGGTATGGTCAGCCCTAGGCAGGCTTGCAGGGTGTGTGTCCATGCTAGGACCCAGAACATGTGGGCTGGGCAGGGACACCAAGGGGGAAGCTCTATGACCCTGTCCTGCAGCAGAGCTGCAAAACCAGTACCTGGTCTTGTGGGGTGAGGGCATTCAGACACACAGAGTGAGCGACTGGCCGTAGAGCCTGGGGTTGGAACATGGTGCCGGGTCTGTCCCACCCCAAAATTCCAGCTGTGGTCTTTGTTCAGGGGTCATACTGTGTGTGTGTGTGTGTGTGTGTGTGTGTGTGTGTGTGTGTGTGTGTACACTTTGCAACTGGTGATCAACACTCTAAAGGACAAGAACTATAATGTTAAAACCTAGACCTCTGGCTGCTGTTTAGATCTCTGAACATTAGAACTCTCCCAGGATGCAGTCCATTGGACAACTCTCTGCTGGGGCTCAATGGCCCCCGCATGCAGTTATTTCACATATGTAATGCCGGGGCCCATGCAGGTGTGAAGGTAGTGGTCCTTGAACTATCAGGTAAAAGAAGAGCAAAGAGGATCCTAGATTGCTCCCACTAACCTGCTGTGGGACTTCGGGCAAGCTCCTGCCCCTCTCTGGGCCTCAGTGAAAGCTGCACAGTGCCAAGGTAGGGATCAGCTGACTTTATACTTACTGCCTCGAGAATGCCAACTCAGGCCCCTGACATGGGGGTGGGCCAGGTGAGGTTTCCTGGGGAGAAGCCACGCTGGTGGTAGAGGAAAGGCTGCTGTAGATTCTGCAGCCAGCGACGCTGCACCCTGGCGCCAGCCCCCGGGCTGCGCTGACGCCACTCCTCGGCAGCTTGATATGAATATTGTGTCAGAGATTGGAGATATTAAGAATGACAATGCATTATGACTGCAGCAGGGAAATCTCAGGAGTCCTAGAGATAGGATTTCAAAATCCTCAGCCAAAAAATCAATAGTAATGCCCAAGAATTTATAAAAGAAGCACGTCAGTCTGCATTTGAGAAGACACACTTTTGGTTTCCGGCTAAACCAAAGGGACAAGTGCAAAAGTGTGTCATTCAGCAAGGGCAGAAAGCAGAAAGCAAGAACTGCCTGCAGGCCGCGAGTGACGGGAGGCAGCTTGCAGGCTCTCCCTGGGGGCCCACAGAGGAACCAGCAGGGCCCCTGCCCACATGGCTTCCTGTGGTCCCCCCAGAAAGAGACATGTGGGAGCCTCACTTCCCTGAGCGCTGCAGGACTTGTCTGTCCTGGAAAGCAGGTTTACCAAGAAAGGGGAACACACAGGGGACAGCGGCACAGTGGGGCCCATTCTTATTCTTAGCTAAAAAATGGGTATGAAAAAAGGCAGGGATCACCTTTCTCCTGTACTTGCTGTAAGGATTAAAAATTAATTTAAGAAAACCAAACTTAATGCTTTAAGAAGCATTAAGACC